>JAHRHJ020000224.1:0-92207 GCA_019776745.2 Taxus chinensis | reverse complement strand
AATGCCAGTGGAGTTTATGAGTTTATCTTTTAAGTTAAAGTTTCAAAAAATTCAAGGTGATTTGAAGGATGAATAGTGTCACATGTCTGAAAGGTAAAACGTTTTGAAATTCTGAAAGTCCAAAATTTTGGACTTTCAGGTTTTAGAGTTTAGGAACTCTCGAGGTGATTTGAAGGATGAACACTAACCCAATTTCCGAAACCAACATTTTTGAAATAATAAATTTCAGGATTTTAGAGGTTGCATGCATTTCAGACTCCGAAAAAGGAAGATCAAGAACTCGTCATTTTTACAGAATGACACATCGACTTTCAGATAGCCATAACTTTGTATTGGGAGCTCATATTTTCACAAGAAAGGACTATTTTGAAATCCTACAGTCTCCTCTACAAAACTACTACTATTTATCTTAATTTGCATGAGACTAAGTTATTAAAAATGAAGAAATATAGTTTTCCATTTTAGAGGGTCTCCCAGGTTCCTCACCTACCACAATAATGAAGGTATGGGTTCCTTTCTTCTCTAGCAAGGCATAGTACATAGAGGCATGGGTTTTGCAGTAGAACCCATCATTTTGGAAGGTGAATTAAATGCATTTTTAAGTGGTTGAAGCAAGATTTTGAATTCTTCTCCCCCCCTTCTCTCATTTTCTTCCTATATATTATAAGGAGGGAATTTTTTCAAAAGGTTGACAATTTGGTTTTGCACCCTGCCTTCTTCTCTTGTCTGTAAGTGGATTTTTGGAGTTAAAACCTCCCATTAAAAATGTAATGCAAACGTTTCCTCTTGTCCATTATAGTGTACTATATCAAATTTGTGGAGCAATAATACATCTATGTGGATGATTTTCAACCATCTCTTATGTTCATTGCACCTCTCTGATCTCCCATTGCAATCTCGGTTATCTGTGTATGGTGGTTGTATTACATTTCAATGCTTTTTGTTTAATGGAAAAATAAGTGGTCAACATTCCTTTGGTGCATACCTTTGTTAGTTTAGGTTTATTTTATTGTGTCTTATTAATCTTGTCTCCTTGAAAAGTTAGAGTACATTTTAGGGTATATCCTCGACAATTTGAATGTGTGCATCTGATCAAAGGAATAGGAACCGGCCTTCTTCTGGATAGCTTTCCCTATTACAAATTCCCACACTTTGGGAAAAGCTTCATGTTATGCAATCACATTGACAGTTTCAACCAATCGAGTTGCAGACATTTAGGGGTGATGTGATTACACATCAAAAGTATATGGATTTGTTTGTGATTCTTTGGGAGGTATAAGGATTTTTTTCTGATGCTTTTGGAGGTATATGGATTTTTTGTGATGCTTTGGGAGGTATATGGATTTGTTTGTAATGTTTTTGGAGGTATATGGAGTATTTTGAGATGCTTTTGGAGTTAAATGGAGTTGTTTTGTGATGTTTTGGGAGGTATGTGGTGTTGCTATTATGATTTATGTGTATTCATGTGAGTATGATTATGTTTTGTCATGTTGAGGACTGATACTCATCATTGAGGGTATGATTTTGATCTAGTTTTTGGCACTATGTAGCTATAATTATTGTTTCAAGTTGAATAAATAATTTATATGTGTACTTGTTGGGAATTCCATGTTGTAGTTTTTTTATGTTACGATTAATTGTGTCAGGGGCATGTGTGACAAGTACTATGTTGTGATGCCCACTTCCCTATGACACTTAGTTGATTATCATTTTGAGTTATACAGACTTTTGGATATGGACATGACTTATACTGACGTTGATTAGCATGATGTTTTGTGAGTAGATGCATTTGGGTTATGATTGGATTTTGTTTTCAGTATGATCTACACTGACTCATGGACAGACTATTGGATACCGATATTACTTTCATATGGATATAATACATGTGTTCTAACATTGGATTTCCTTGCCATGATAAGTAAAATGTAGTTGTTGAATTTACATTACTATAACTTTCGATAATGATGGAATGCATGATTAAGTTGTGATTTAAACCTTGAAATAATGGATAATTGAATTACGTATAGATGTTAATAAATTTCATGCATATGGTTATTTTGGACATTTTAACATGGCCGCAAGGCCAAAGGAGGTATTTTGTATTTTGCAAGAAACACAACATGATCACAACCTCAAGGGGGATTGGGAACCAAACACAACAGGATGTTGGGTGGTTACAACATTTGCTCGTCAAGGTAACTAGTGAATTGTATTGTGTTACTTTTGTTTTTTCTTATGTTGTTAAGAAAAATTTCCATGAGGGGGAAATTTTCTAATGTGACCAAGGGGTTAAGAATTTTATTTACTTTTTTTAACTTACTTTAGTAGCTGATTTTATTTGTGATATCTTTTTTTAAAAAATTACTTTTGCTAAGTATGTTTAGATTAAATTAACATCTTGTTTTAATTTTGAAGTTTTGGAGGGAAGTCTAGTGGGTGTAATTAATTTTGATGGTTGGCTCCTTGAGCCTTGTGTTTTCCTCTTGTATTGAATGCTTGTTTTGAGTGTTGACCACTCCAAATCCTTTGAATCTCGAATTTGAAATTTAGGGCAACTTTGGGGGACTTGTGGGACAAGTTAAACTTGTCCCACACTTCCCAAAACCCCTTACCAACCATATCTATGGGTTGGGAAGCCAAAAAGAGGATTATTTATTATTTTGGGAAGGGAAATGTGACTTTGGAGTGCACTTATCTTCCTTTTGCATTTAATTGTGCCTTAAGACACATGGGAAGGGATGGATGGGGAAGAGAGATGTCATTCAACCCAGCCACCCATTTATTGTGTTTGGGAGTTCAGTTGACTATGGGAGGTGGTCTTGAGGATGTGTGAGGTGGCATCCTACAAGGAACCACATCACCCTCACTCTTCCCTTTTGTCTATTTTAGGAAATTTCCTCTCTTGTTGAGGGGGTTGGAGGTTTTTGTGGAAGAGTTCTTTTTTGTTATTTTCTTTTGGGAGAGAAAAGAATTGGGAGAAAGAAAAAGAAGGAGCTTGGACTTGCATGCTTGGATTGTTTTGGAGGGAGCTTGGACAAAGCTTCTTGGTTTAGGCTTCTCCAATGGAGAGGTAGAAAACCTTCTCCCTTTTTGCTTTCTTATTGTTGTTGCTTTTATACTTAAATTTGTAAAAAGTGTATGTTTACTTTTGTGTATTGTGGAAAAATGGGTAGAATGCTTAATGTGTAGTGTAGGAGAGGTCTATGAGAAAACTCATGAGGGAGGCATAAGAGTAGAATAGGCAATTGTGGAGGGAGCTTGAGAGGGATTCCCATCTTGGGTAAGAATTTTCACATTCTTACCTTGTCCTTGAGGGAGCCATAAGAGGAGGGAGGTATAAGAGTATGGGAGGAAAAGGGTGTACTTGAGGGAGGCATAAGAGTCATAGGGGCTTGAGTTTTATTGTGGAGGGTTTCGATGGGCATCTCATCTCAATGGGGAGGCATAAGGAAAGAATTTCCCATAGTTCCTTCTCTTGTTGGCTTGGATGAAAGCCTTGTTGTGAAAAGTATTGTGTTATTTGTTTTCCTTTTGTTTCTTCTTTTAACCTTGAATGTTGTGAATAAAATTGTATTGTGGAAGCAAGTGTTGTTGCCTTGAGTTGGAGACCACCCTTCATTGTGTTGTGTTTGGGGCTCGGGGGTCAATGGAGGAGATTGCTTCTTTTCTCCATTGAGTTTTGGTTGGGAGGAGAGTGTTGCCTCTCCCCCTATCTTGGTTGTGATTTGAGCTACTTGGAACTTGGAGCATGGATGAAGAACACATTGGAGCTTGTGGAGACTCTTTCCATTTACCTTATACACATTATTTTGTTGTAAATTTGTATGAGAAAGAAAGTTGTATCATCCTGTTTTCATTTCAAAAATAAAGGACATTGTAATCTATATTCTCCCCAAAAGTCACATGGTTGAATGCAAATTTCACTTGAAAGGTGTTTACATTATTGAAAAGGTTGTAAGGAAATAAAGAAATGATATGTGCCAAAAGAAAAATTGTGATAATCTTGTGAATACACTATTGGGAAGCTTGTTGTATATACCTTCTTGTTGAAATGTTGATAGATCTTGTTTAAAACTTAATGAAAATATTGTTGGGCTCTTATGTGGAATGTTAGGATATTTACAAAAAAATATATATACATACTAGATATCATTTTGTTGCAAAAAAAAAGGAGGTATTGAAAAGTGAGAATATTAGTGTATATTTTCTTCTTGTAGTATGGATGGGTAGAGTTAAGTTTTATTGAATTTTCCATTGTGCCAATAAAGTAAATCATGACCTAGATCTACTATGTTTACCTTCTTTTAAGTATCCATTGTGAAATTATTGACAAATTGTAGAAGGAAATGAAATCAACTTGCTTAAAATTCCATGCAATGTCTATTAAAGTTGGCTAGAAATAAATTTTAATGCAAATACTCTAAACTTATCAAGTTCGATGTCCAACACTCCTTAATGTCTAACAAAGGTACTAATAGTTTGAATATATTTCTTATTTAAGTAATACTAAAACTAATGAATTTATTAATAATAAATTATAATAATATTAAAGTACTATTAATTATTATTTTGTTATATATATACCTCAGCATACTATAACTAACATATATGCAAATAAACCACATCCAATTAATAATGTCAATGAAATATATACATAAACCTACGGAGGAGGTGTGCCTATAATAACAAAACAAATTGCACCTCTTGTATATTATGATATGAAACAGATCCACCTCTACGAGATTCTTCTCCACGAGCCCTTGCAAGACAGGCTAGGTCTCAATGGAGATCTTTGTAATAAATTTCTTCAGGTCTCTGTGTAACACTCCCACTGGCTCTTAAGCGATTTTGATATGATTAGCTTGAAGGCGGATCCGTTTTTTTTTAGGGTGTAATTGATACTGGACAGATAACAACATAGTTGGACAACCTGCTTGTTGGAATCACCCTAGGGGCCTTCATACTGTTGCCTGGTCGCTGCTGAGTAGGCCAAGGCCGTAGATCCCTGTATCCTCTGCCAAAGCATCCAAAAACAAAAGAAAGATTTGTGGCGTGATAGTCCAGGCTTACTGTGCCCTTCTTGCTTGAGAAATTATTAAATAAAGAAAAATAAAAGAAACAAACAAAAAGAATGGAGACGCCTCCCTGCCACGGCCATGGATTTCGGTGAGAACACCCTTCGCAGCACGCATTGGAAGGGTGGTAGCACATTTTTGGTTGTTTTTAATCACCACCTGCAGCATCCCCTCCTACCTTCCTAACAGTGGCATGCGCAGCCAGGAGCAGTTCAATGCGCCTCCAGCCTGTCCCGTGTGTCGAAGCGCATCCAGCACTCCCTCCTTAAGCTCTTTTCCATGTGGCCAGGTCAATAGGGAGCAGCAGGCCGACTGTGATGACCTTACAGTTAATAGATTTACAAATCTAGGGAGTTGAGCGGCTCAGCAGGTAATTTCGATATGCCAGGCAAGGAGTCATTTAATTATGACAGTTGGTTGATGAGACCCACCGCCCCAACCAACAAGATTTAAACATAGTTTGAAACGCCTTTCCCCCTATTTGGCTCTTATTCCTTGGATCCAAATTTCAAATGTATGTTTAAGCATATAGAATTAATTAAGTGAAAATTTTGATTATACATATATATTTATATATCACTTAAATTAGAAGCATTTAATCCTCCAAGGAGATAGCTAGGAACATACATTAAAAGATTTCTAATGAGTCAACAAAATAGCAATATTTGGTTTATCATTGTAACATATCTCTGCAAGTATAGGTTAAATTATATCAAAGAGAAAAACATCAATAAAATTGTAATATATGCAATTACCATCGTCACCTATATCCTCTTATTCATTGGACCATTAAGTGAAAATGAATTCAATGGTCAAATACCCCTTTTTAATCTAGTATCACCATGTGGAATAATAATATAGCCCATAAGCGGCTCGTTCCTCCACATTTGAACCCGTTAATGCCATTGAGTTCGCCGAGGAAATAAAGAACTCGCCCAACCAAGCTCGCCATGAGCTCAACCAAGGTAGAATTTTTTTTTTAGCTCGCCCATATAGTGCAAGCTCGCCCAATGTAGGTTATAACTCGCCGAGTTGTGTGGAGTAGTTTGGTCTCCAATAAAGCTCATCGAATTTATTTGACCAGCTCGCTAGGAGTGGTTTGACATTTTATAACCTTGATTGGTGGTACACGTATAAGCTAAACTCATCGAGCCGTGTGGAAACAACTCGAAGTAAAATAATTTGCAAAAAAAAAATTTTGTCGCATTTTCGGGTCGAATATTTGTGGCGCGGCGTCGTCGTGGTGAGCGTGGCGTCGCTACTCTCGCGGCGTTACAGACGATCCTCTTATAAGGGGAGGGAGATGTGGTGCCTATCATCGGTTATCTACTATTCATCCTTTGTTATAGAAATCTAGAATACGTAATAACCTATCCCTCTTCACAGCGTCAAGCTAGTGTAGTTTCCATTGTTCTTTTTCAGATATGAGCTCGATCTCAAACCAAATTCTAGAACCCATCAACCTCCATTGCTTCCATATAAATCCTTCGATTTATGGATTATGATAATGACAATAATATTGTGGGTCAATACAAATGACAATTAAAATTTAAAATAATAAAGTGAAATGAAAATGGATAAATGAGTAAAATAAACTAAACTAAATAAGAATGGTAGTTTGGAAATAATAAGGAGATTGAATTTATAGAAGTCAAAATTTAAAATAAAATTTAGATAAAATTAAATAATTAAATGAGTTTATAAAAAACATGGTTTATAATATTTTTAAAATTCAAAAATTTAATTCTGGCATGAGAAAATTTCTCAGCAAGTCAGATTTGGTCTAGTGGAGTTGGTGAAATTTGATGGCATGGGGTGGAGTGTGGAAGGGTGAAGGCATGGGCCTACCCTGATATGGCACATAGGCTTCATAAATTTTCTTCAGACATGTCACTTTCATTGAATGTTAATACAAATGTTTTGCCTAAAATCCAGCGGCATTGACCATGTATAAACCCAAGTTTAATTTTTAAATTTAGTAGTAATATAGATAATTCAGCGTGTACCAAACGTGATAGGGAGGGGATATATTAAATGGATCTCTCAACCAGTAGCCATACAAAAAAATCTCGGTCTATTTTTGGGTTAAATAAGCTTGCACATGGAGATAAATCTATCTCCTCATTTATTTACACAAGTTGACTGATCTAGACGTGGATTTATATCTGAAGTGGGTTCAATGCTTAATGAAAGGGATGAAATCTTCTTCCTACCACTGTTTATTGTTGTATGCAAAATAAGATTGAAGATCAAGGTGTTAAAATTACCTTTCCTTCTATTCCACTGATGTCTCTACAAGATTCGTCTCTTACACCCTTCTTCTACGTGGAACAACCTATCTTTTTTTTTCAGCAACTTTCAATGGAGATTAGAGAAGCGTATCGACATGCTCCAGTAGATGTAGCTAATCTAGGTGTAGCTAATGTAGCTAATGTAGGGGATTTTTTAATCTAGGTGTTAGAAAGCTCCAGTAGATGTAGCTAATCGAATCACCCTTTCTAGCATCATCTCACTCGTTTTCAAAATAAGATCTTGGAACAAGGCGTGGATATCCTCACAACATAATGAAAAAGTGATTTTTTTCGAGATTTTGTATTTGCAAGTTCCCTAGTTAACATGTATGTAAAATGTGGCATCATACACGTGGCATGTGAAATGTTATACAAAGTACCTCAAAGAAATGTAATTCATGGAATGCATTGATTACACGGTATGCAGAAAATGGGTTCGTTAAAGAGGTTGTATGCAACGCTCCTACCACGTAAGATTCATTTTTTATTATTGTTGTTAACCCATGGCGGCTGTGTATTTTGATGCTTCTGAATTACGTTGGATGTGTGGCAGTTGTTTATTTTCTTGTTGGGCGCTTGGGGGTTTGGAGATGGAATGGGTGAATGGAATTTCTCGGTGTTTTAAGAGCATAAATGAATCTTGAGCTAATTTTAATCACAGAAAAATTTCCCCCTTCTGAGGAGAATTACCATCTTATTGCATCTCATTTTATCTTGTCAAAACATTGGTCTGAAGTAGGCTTTGGGAAAATGACTTGGTCTCATGGACTATGGTCAGTGTGGGTAAATGCTCAAATTGTTTTTTGGAATGGGTATATAATATTTCAAGCAATGATTTTTTTTGGATTTGTGGATGCACGCGAATTATTTGACAGAATGCTAAGAGAGGGAGTTGGAGCTTGTAGAATGCTGGTGAACCCACCTAGATTACCTCTTTCCCTACAGACATTAATATTGTCAGGCATGGTCTCCTTACCGTAATATTTAATAATTTTTGTATAATTTGTCTATTCATTTGCAATAAAATAAAAATATTAAACCATTATATGCGATACAATTGGATATTATAATCATGTTATTAGTGTGAAACAATAAAACTCCTCCGTATGATTTACATTACCGACTTGCAATATGACCGTCATCTGTGTTGCTAGCACAATGTTATACATTGCTATCTAGGGTACAAAAATTAGTTTCTCGTGTCTTCTAGTGTTGGTGAGTGTTAGATCAGTTGCCAATAAAATAACCATTTCTTTCTACCTCGCAAAGTAAAAATAAAAGAAAAAATGCAATATTCAATTATTCGTAAAAAGACCTACTGGACCCCGAAAAATAAAAGTGAAGTTTTGTCTTTGTTCCTTGTTATGTGGGGAGTTAAATTAAGCCTTATATAGAACTTGATCAAATATTCATAATCTATTCGCTGCTCTTCTAGGAACTCGGTTGCCTCATTGTGTACTTTTAGGAGACTGTAAAATCTGAAAAGTTGGGTTCCGTATTGGCTTGCCATTTGGACCCTAAGCAACAAAATGTTTGTCCGCCTTTGAAAACCTCTATATTTTTTACTAGAAAATTTCCTAGAACATTCACTTTGAGTAAAAATGCATTTCTTGATAGTTTGGACAGCGGGTTTTGTAGGCCTTTGGTCACTATTAACTAAGTTAAAGTAGACCAATTACGATTGGTGGCTCCGAAAACCAAGTCACCAATTGAAAACCATTCGCCAATTTCAAATTTTATTAGTTCCTGTGAATTCTTGGTGTATAGGAGGACACGTCGAAATTTACCCATTGTGTATCACCTAACAGATTGCATATTTTGAACATGGTTTCTCATCCTCCGAGCCTAAATTGAGCATTTTTGCAACTAGTAGGAAAATGTAAAAAGAAATTTGTAGGACCCCACTCAAGTTAGCAAACCATGGTAGAAAATTATTAAAACTTGTAGATAATTTTTTGAAACTCTATCTTGTGGCTCCTTGTGTGAAATTTGAGTTCTACGAAAAATAGTGTTTCGCTCTCTTCCCTATCTCTTTCTCTCTCCTCCCTTAGTTAAGAAATGAAATTAATATATTCCCTAACCCTCTCTTATTGCATCTGTATTATTATTATGATATAAATGAAAAACTAAAAAATGATAATTATGCTATATTTGGGTGGATTCCATGCCATAATTTTTCTTACCATGCGGTGTTTGTAGGTATTGAGACTTGGAGGAGGTGAAGCGACACTAAAAATATCATTTTTGCATGCAATTTGAAACAATGTAATTATAGAGGCTAAACCAACATTTTGTGATGTATTGAAAGGCTTATTGTTTAAATTTGGTAATATGTATGAGATTTTAGTTTTGTAACACTTACAAAAGATCGACATTCCAAACCATAATTAAACTTACTAATTTATTAGGGAAAATTTTTGGTAAATATTTTTGTTTTGTTTACAAAGTTGCAAGGGTAAACATGAGTTTCTATTTAATTAATTTCTTGATTAAATATTTATACACAATATTGTGGAATTCAGAATTCAATTAATAATTAAATATTATTAATTTATTTCCCCAAATTAATTTATGGTTTAAAAGTCTCCCATTATGTTCATTTATATTATCAGGGTATTTTTCAATTATTAAATAATCATGATCCATTTAATTTATTTAACTACCCCTTACTAATATTTATTTAAAAATCTCTTTTTAGTTCATTATTTAACTACCATGCACCATGTTTAATTTATTTCCTACCATTAAGTTAACAACTTGGCTTAGCCACTAGGTGGCCTCGTTCAATCCATTACCCATGTCATTTTCTTTAAACCCACTCCCACAAAATCCCCATCAATTAAATGATTAGTGTTTATTTTCAGCCATTATATTTGATCTATTTAGGCCATTGGATCTAGATTACCCTAATTTTCTATAGGAGATTCTTTTATTTCTTTCTTTTAACCTAAACTCGTTCATTTATTCCATTTTGTTTTGTAGGTTTGGAGAAAGAGGAGAAGTCATGGAGGCCATTGAAGCCATTGGGAGGGTTTATAAACTCCAATTATTTTTTTTGTATTTGTGTTAAAATAAAATATCTATCCTATTCCATTGTGAGTATTATCTACCCTATTTTATCTGGGTTATTTGAACTTTCCTCTTGCAGGTTGGATGTATATACATTTTGTATATTTCATTCCTTTTGTATTAAATATTTTTTCTACCATATATATGGTTACGGGGTTTTCATTTTTCTTAATTATTTTTGGCTCAAAGGTGATATACATAAGGATGTAGGGTTTGAGCGCACGCACGCACGCACATGCACGCACGCGCGCGCGTGCACACACACACACAACATGATTAAATTTTGGCAGCATATTTAAAATACAATGCGCATATACAGAGAGGTTGTGGCAAAAAAGGAATAGCGCGGGATTTAATTGGCATGACCCATGACCAGTTATGTATTATTTTATATTGAGTTGGGTCGTGGCCATACGGCCACAAAAAATATAAACCCCCCTTTTTTAATATGACTAAAAATTTATTTAAAAGCCTAAGACTTTATCAAATTTCTTTTTTTATAGTATAAATCTTTGGCTTATAAATCCAATCAGCCATCAGGATACTTTTTTTTTAATAATATGAAACTTATTTATTAGTATTATATATATATATATATATATATATATATATATATATATATATATATAATCTTAGCATAAATAATCAATCGAGTTTATTTGTATAATAAAATATCAGGCATATATATTTTATATAGCTTCAATGTATTCAACTAGGTGAGCAAATTGGTTAATACCCTTTGTAACGAAATGTAAAAAATGATTATAAAATCTACTCAACAATTTCATTCGAACTTAGATGTACAACAATTACTTCAAAAAAAAAATCTCTTTTTATTTCACATGATAATTTGAAATAATTGAAATCATATAAACTCGACGAATGTCTTTAATTTCTTCTATTCAAATCTAATTTTCCAACTTTGCAATAATGGTAAATCAACACACACTTTCCATGTAAAATATCATTCCTTAAATTGTATGCATTTTACAACCTTGCCAATAAAATAAGATTTGAAGTAAAATTAATTTTCCCAACAAAATAGAATTTGGAATATCTCCATTTAACAACAACATTACCAGTTTGATAAATGAAATTTACAATAACATTCTTTTAAATACAATAATTTTTTTCTCTTTTTCTTTGACATGATAATTTGAAATAAATGAAATCATAACAACTCAATGAACTTCTCCAATTTCTTATTTTCGAATCTAATTTTCCAACTTTGCAATAATGCCAAATCAACACACACTTTCCATGAAAAATATCATTCCTTAAATTGTATGAATTTTACAACCTTGCGAATAAAATTAGATTTGAAGGAAACTTCCTTTTCCCAACAAAATAGAAATTGGAATATCTCCATTTAACAACAACATTGCCAGTTTGATAAATGAAATTTATAATAACATTATTTTAAATACAATAATTAAAAACTTCCACTCTAAGTGTGAATATTATGGAAAAATTACAACATAGAGATTCTTCCAAGGATTCAAACGTAAGTCTTCAGTTCAATGTCTTTTCCCAAGTTCACAGCTTCAATTTTGCACATCTGTGCCCACACTTTACACACACAAATACAACAGTAAAATACCAGGATAATTTTTTTTTGACTTACATTGCTCACTACACACAACACAACATGGGCTTCAAGTACAGAACTCGACTCGCATACGACAATCACAAAAATCATCGACTCACATAGACACATGAAAATGACATAGGCATGCTGACGCTACACTTTTCCCAATGGAAGGTTACTAGTAAAGACCCAACCACAAGAACATGGCTTCAGGAACGGCGAACCCACAACACATCATTTCCTTAAATGTATTTTTGGTTAAAGTTAACATTCCAAGGACATTATGAGCAAGGATAAATTTTCTCGTTTGTCCACCTACATTTTCTTAAGTTTATTCCGCGGTTGAAAATACAATTCGACCTTCTCAAGTTGGCTTCTTATACTTTATATAAATTTCCATAACTGACATACATATTTGGCATAAATCAAATTGCATACAAAGTACTTAATTATCTTATTATTATGTAAAAATATTCTTCTCCAACGTTTATTTGATGTCTACAGTTTTACCCTTACAACTCAAGCGAAAGTGACTTGATGTCCAAAACGCAATAAAAGGATTTGACGGAGATTTAGATACAGGGCAGCTTTTCACCAAAAATATTTCTCGATTCACACTATATTTATTTCCCTACCATTGTTATTATAATTTGAAAACTTATTGAATTCCTATAAGATATATATATATATATATATATATATATCTTTTGTTTTCTCAAAGTTTGGTCACACCAAGGTAACTTATATTCTTTGCAACGCATGATAAAGTTTAATTAAGTTATAAGGACTCCAAGATTGACCTTAATCCTAATCTCCAATCTCGTGTGCAGCATTTATATAATATGCTCTTACATCGCACTAAGATCTCGTTCTTAGCGTTGTTTTGAAATCAGGAGTTACATAAGTATTTGACTAACATCTTGAAGGGGTACATGACCGGAAGAATTGTAACTATACATGAACCACATTCAAGAAAATACCAAGATGTTATTTTGATAGAAACCAAGGTAGCACCGCTGAATCGTTCCTTCGAACAATGACTCATAAGGTGACTTCTAAGGCGGTCTTCAACACTCAACCTGGTGTCGGACCTGAAGAGAGGACATTCTTCTTGCGATTACCAAAACTAGAAGGAAACCGCATACTCTGGGTAGGTTGGACCATGTCATTCCTAAAATATGGGTTCACGACAATGTCGCTAAACCTAATGACTATGACGGTAAACTTCAACTAGGGGTTTTATTTACCTAACCTAGGAGGTCTCATCGAGTGCAAAGTTTAAGGTCGTTCTACGGTTTAAAATTTCTTATATGGTAAAAAGGATCACACATGCAGGAAAGCTATGCACGAATATTTTATTAAGGTTGAGTGTTCCCATTATAACTCTTTATTATGTTTGCAAGGTAAGAAGATAACCCAGTAAATTAATTTAATCGTTTATTGAATACTGAGAAAATACTACAATATATTAACTTCAATTTCAATTTACTATATATAAATCAAACCCTTTTTTTTTCCATACACAACTAAGAAATCAAATTGAACCGGTGATTAGATGCACATTTCCTAAGTATCCCTAAAACTAGCATATCATGCATATTAACAAATTTCAATTATAACTTTTCTGTAACAAGAGACTACATTAGACAGTTATTCATTTTACAATGACCTATAAAAATTACAATAATAATAATTAAATTACACATTGCCCTTTGCGTCATTCTTCCATCCTGTAAAACCCACGTGAGCATGATATCAGCGATAAATCGCTGGCATGGCATCCACCCTAATCAATCATAATTATCATTTTTCAGTTTCCCATTTACATCTAACAATAATTACAATTTGCAATCGAAATAAAAAAAAAGTCTAGAAACATGTATTCATTGCATTTCATTTTTCTTCATTTTATAAACCCAGGAGAGAGAAAGAGAAAGGAAGAGAGAGAAAACATCATTTTGTCAAAAGTTCTAATACACACAACAAGTTTCATTATAGTGTTTTAAATAGTTATTTACGTGTGTTAAAAGTTTCCAGGGTGATTTGGCAACCCTACGAGGGTCCGCAGCTTTCTACTTTTACATTTTCTCACTAGCTACAAAACGTACAAAACGGGCTCGGAGGCTAAGAAACTGCTTCCAAAGGTTATCTTCCAATGAGCACGCACATCACGATTAACTTTCTACGTGTCCCCAGATATACCAAGAGTTCATAGCAACTGACAGAATTGAAAAAGAGCGAACGGTTTGCGTTTGGCGGCTAGTTTTCTGGGGCCACTGGTCGTAGTTCACCCAATTGTAAAATGACAAAAGTTAGCTCGAGGGCCCAGAAAACCACATCCATAACTGACGTTCGATGGAGAAGCACGCAACGAGACATCTCCTACTAGTTCCCCTATATAAGGAGAATTCATCAGAGTCGACGGGACTGAGAACTAGTAAACCATTTTCAAACGGCGACAAGTTTTCTGGAGCGACAAGACGAAATTGGACCAGTTTGACCTCGTCAAACTGCGACCGGAGGCCTACAAAATGGCTTTGTCAAACTATCCCGAAAAGTGCTCTTTCCTATACTGAATGTTCCATGCATTTGTCTAGTATAAACGCTAGAGGTTTGCGAAGACGGAACGTGATTTCTCTTTCCGGGTTTCAAATGGTGGTCCCAAACGAAAGCCAACTTTCTAGTTTTAACAACTCTCTACTGTTGTAAACCGGTGTAACAGGGCTCCTATAAGAGCGTCAAAAGGATGTCATATGATCGTTTCGGGTCAAACCAAAAATCAAGGTGACTCCTCGTATACCAAGGTACACGAATGAAACTTCACATCTCGTTTCCAGAGTTGCGAAGGGTACTTAGTGAGTCTCCGAAAAATTGCAAAATTTAACTATTTTAAGCAAGGAAGAAGGTCAACTTAATCAATGGAGAGTCAAATTCGTCTGGTCGATAAAACGATATTGGAGCGATCAAGAAGGGTAAGAGTTTTCTAGATCATCTCGAAGCGAGGGTGATAGTTCATGGTTTAAAGTAGACGAGTTATAATGGCTTCGAGAGTTGCGACACGACACTTTATTGTTTTGAAATGAGTTGAAGAGACATTTAACTGTATTAAAAATCCTAATAATTTAAAATTCTATTTAGTTGCAAAAGAGAACTAAAACACGAGAATTATGAGAGGTAAGGGAAGAAGAACCATGCCTGGAGAATGAAGTCGGTCGAAGCCGCAGGCTTGGGTTCAGTCTCTTGCTTGGGCACTTCGTCAACCAGTCCACGAGCATCCTCAGCTCCACCATTTTGCATACACGTCTATCAATCACTTGAATTGCAAACAGAAAAACCATTCCGTTTTTGATCACATTCCTCCTTTTTAAATTTGACCCACTTTTGAACATCCAAATGGTTTCATAACCAATTCTGGCATTTCATGAAAAACATTTCTTGAGGCATTTTTGTCAAACAGGATGAGATCTTCCCTTTTATTCCCATTTCCCTCATATTGCTCAACGCATTAGAACAAAAAATCTCTTTTTTTGCACATGCATTTAGTCCACAGGCCTGCTGAAGCTCCCATTTTGAACATGGCTCTCAGTGCTCATGCAAAACCCAGCAAGACAAATGATTATCTGGCATTTCTACACGCACCATTGCATTTGCTTGAAAGGTTTCCAAGGCCTTTTCAAAGAACCAACTCATTTTTAAACAAAAATTTATTTTTACACATCCTGTAATCATTGCAGCCCATAAACAAAATTCCTTTCAGGCATTGCTGTCAGCTCAGTTCATGCCTCCACATTTTGCATATTCATCATGTTTGTGCACTTGCAACTATTGGCACCATGACAAAATTAAGGCATTTCTCCATATTCTTTGATGGACATCCATACTCTATTTCAAGAGCACTATTTTGGCACAGGCAGTGAGAATGCTGGCACAAGGTTGTGGGGTGTTCCATGGCCAAACCTTTGAGCATTTGTATTTTTCAAGTTTCCAATGCCTTTCAACAAAACCATTTTGTGCATATCCCGAAATCATGGCATTCCATGAGACCGCATTTCTTTGAGGCATTTATCAAACAGTTCAACATGCTTTTTAACAGACCCATTTTTTTTTGCATACCTACTATCATTGTTTTCCAGGAGGCCACATATCTTCAGGTATTTTGTCAAACAGTTCACATGAGTTGTGTATGCCTTCACATTTTGCATACGTGCCAAACTGGGCACTAAATACATTTGCTTGGAAGTTTCAAAGGCCTTTCAACAAACACATTTGTGCATATCCTGCCCTCGTGGCATTCCATGAGCCCGCATCTATTTGGGGCATTCTAAACAGTTTGTAGCCTCCTACACGTCTGTTTTGCACAAACATGTCTACTAGGGCAGTAGCAACTACAACATCTGACAAAAATGCCTCTCCAGTTCCTGTTCTTGGCAGTTGTCCATGCGGGTCCCAGAACGCGTTTTTTGACGTAGACTGAGAGGATGTTGGCACAGGCCGCAAAAGGGAACATGGAAAATCCATGGGATGACATTTCGCGAGGCATCTCTTTGATAGAAAACAAGAAAACGCCCAAAGTGCATTGATTTTTGTAAAATGAACTGCAAACCACCTTTCTTTCAGGCATTTCCATTTTCCAAGGCATCTTCAACAAACTGGAGTTTCCCCCCATGGCGCCCCAAAATCACTCTCTCTCTCACACAACCAAAACATGGAAGGAAATCACGACCCAATTTTGCCCTAATCCACCCTAAGAAGAATTCACGGGCTTTTTTTATTTTATTTTTAATTTCTTTTAAATTTATTTATTATTTTTTTTTTAAAGTTTGTTTTAACTAAAAATCATAAATGACCCTACAATTGAAGTGAGACACAATTAAATCAACCTATTCATAAAACAACATTACCAGAATAAAATAATCGAATAAAATATCGAAGTCGGCGATATTAATTATAATATATTATAAACATTATTTTTATGATTTTACAGCTTAAAAATGATAATAATTATTAATCCTATTAATGTCGACGACCCAACAAACTCGAAGAGCCGAGAACCAAATTTTCCTTTAACCGGATAACCATCCATGACGCTACGGGGTCCACAGTTTGGGGTGTCGACAACGACCCGAAAGGCAAGAAGGAGAGGGAAGGTGAAAAATCTTCACTGCGACTTGGACACGGTCAACAACGGTCAACAAAAGCACACACACACTAGTCTCCCAGGCTTAGCAACAGGGTCGGCAGGTCAAGGACTGGGGAAACATTGAAACAGGGCATTACATTCTCCTCCCCTTAAGAAAGCATCGTCCTCGATGCGACATACAATGAAGAAGGAGAAATGGTAAACAACAAGGAACGAATAAGGCGAAGGCACGCGCTAAGGTTAAGATTTCAGACACAAAAGCACGGTCACGGGGTGGCCCTAGGAACAATTGGTAGAAATTTCAACTTTCAAGGTTCTGTGAAGATTGGCAGTTCTCTCTTATTCGTTATTTCATTAATCTCTTTCCATTAACATTATTCTTAATTCAAGTCCTTTAAAATTTCATTTTTATCAAATTTTAGTTTATTCATTCCTGTGGGTTCCCATCATGAACTACAGTCACAACACCCTACCAGGGTCATACACAACACCAAATTTTCACAAGCATACTTTTACATACTTTCATGACCGTACCACATCACAAGGGTTTCACCAAACCATGGAATGACAACAAGTAGACCACATAACAATTAATTTCCAACAATTACGTCCTAGACATAGATCTAGTACACACATATGACTGACAAACAGAATCAACACGCTGATACATATACAACGGGTATCACATGACCCAAAAAAAATCCATGACTATAACCAACATAGTTCCAATCCAATATCCAATAGTCCATACCAACCAAGGGGAGAGTCAAGCCTCATACATAACAAGGTGTCAAAATACTCACACAGGTATACATAACTCACTATACCAATCTCCACACATCACAAGGCATCACGAAACAACTCCAGATATCTCCAAAAGTAAAGAATACGACACCATCTACCTCCGCAAAGCATCACTAGATAATCTCCATATACCTTGCAAGAGGAAGAGACATAGCGCCAGAACCAAGTTGGGTCACTCAACCATAGAGCCCCATCAAAATATCAGGTCACTCAACCATAGAGTGTCATAAAGAATAACAGGTCACTCAACCATAGAGGCATGTCTCCTTTCTCCTTTTAATGAGGTCGGGTCACCCTATTGCCCTAGGCACATAGAGCCCCGTCACCCCCAACCCAAGTGACATAATAACTCGTGGTTCAACAACCCGCTAGTTATCTGTAACTCCTTGGGGCGTACCCCCATACAATGAAGCGGGTCCATAGGTTCAACCACTCCATGGTTAATCCCATGACCCTAATCCAACACATTACGACATTAGAACCAGCATAACAATCCATTCAAATGCCAAGTGGCAAAATCAAAAGCCTTGGGCTAGGCTACAAAACTTTCAAATATGAAAAGAAAGTTTTAAAACCAAGAAAATCAAATGGCTAATTAGCCTTGGTTAGTGCAAAATCCAAATGTTAATGCAACAATCAAATAAATGCCCAAAATATAAGAACATGTCAATCAAGAAAACGGCTGGTTCTAGCGAAAAGAGAAAGATTAATTTACGAATAAAATACGTAATGAGAAAATAGCACATCACAATCACTATGTGGCCTCATACCACCACCAAAGGGGTACTCATCGAGTTGCTGGCACTCAGACATCGAGCCTCAGCTCGTGAAAATATACATGTAACCAGAAATGAGTATATCAAATAATGTAACTGTCATCATCTCTACCTGAATCATCCCTCCATACTCCCACAAGGATCAACATAGTCAAAATCACATAGGATTATTCAATGAACAATCCAATAGGAAAGAGCAGGGGACACAAGGTTGCATAAGTTGAGCCTAAGGTGGTGCGCACCCACAATATACTGAGCAAGCTCGAAGTATACTAAACAGATAGAAGTGGATTTTCAGTCTATATAAGACTCCACTTCCTCACTCGTACTCGGCTCAAGATTATGAAAACCTGGTCCACGCCTCCTCTCTCCACACATACACTCTTGACAATTTATCCCCTTAGGGTCGTCTAGTGTAAGGTCCACAACATACACATAATTACATCACTAACACAATGGTAATTTACACACAACAACCATAACGTATTACGCATGGTATATATATATAGGGTATAACACAATCACTACTTTCACGGGTTACGATACATCACATTTCCACATTCTGCACCCAAAGTGCAATCACTGTACACTAGGGATCATACTCACCATATGCCCCTAAATCACAACATGAACCATCACATATTACATGAATTATACATATGATGGAAAACATAGTAACATCACAACATAACATTCATTTGCTACAACAAAGTGATACACACATTTCTTCAAAACATGGTGAAACATCATGATAAAATTCAATTCACTTTACATCAATCACAGTCATACATCAATCGACACACCCACATATCACATATCAAAATGCTTCAACACCCCATCATCCACAATATCATTCCTTTCACACAACAAGGTAATACATCGCACACGGATTCCTTATTGAATCCATGAAAACAAGAGTCGACACTCTCATCACAAGCACATCAACATGATAACCAAAAGCGCACTAAGTGACATACACCTCATGTGCGTTCACACTATCACAATTACGACATAGATCACATAACTCTTAAAACACATTACTCTTCCAATATTTATCACCATCATGAAACACCATCACCATCATGCAAAATCATCACAACTCCAATCTATCCCAGAGGTTCGAGAGCATGAACCTCTGCTCTGATACCATATGTAGTGCCCACACTTTACACACACAAATACAACAGTAAAATACCAGGATAATTTTTTTTTTGACTTACATTGCTCACTACACACAACACAACATGGGCTTCAAGTACAGAACTCGACTCACATACGACAATCACAAAAATCATCGACTCACATAGACACATGAAAATGACATAGGCATGTTGACGCTACACTTTTCCCAATGGAAGGTTACTAGTAAAGACCCAACCACAAGAACATGGCTTCAGGAATGGCGAACCCACAACACATCATTTCCTTAAATGTATATTTTTGGTTAAAGTTAACATTCCAAGGACATTATGAGCAAGGATAAATTTTCTCGTTTGTCCACCTACATTTTCTTAAGTTTATTCCGCGGTTGAAAATACAATTCGACCTTCTCAAGTTGGCTTCTTATACTTTATATAAATTTCCATAACTGACATACATATTTGGCATAAATCAAATTGCATACAAAGTACTTAATTATCTTATTATTATGTAAAAATATTCTTCTCCAACGTTTATTTGATGTCTACAGTTTTACCCTTACAACTCAAGCGAAAGTGACTTGATGTCCAAAACGCAATAAAAGGATTTGACGGAGATTTAGATACAGGGTAGCTTTTCACCAAAAATATTTCTCGATTCACACTATATTTATTTCCCTACCATTGTTATTATAATTTGAAAACTTATTGAATTCCTATAAGATTTATATATATATATATATATATATATATATATATATATCCATATCTTTTGTTTTCTCAAAGTTTGGTCGCACCAAGGTAAATTATATTCTTTGCAACGCATGATAAAGTTTAATTAAGTTATAAGGACTCCAAGATTGACCTTAATCCTAATCTCCAATCTCGTGTGCAGCATTTATATAATATGCTCTTACATCGCACTAAGATCTCGTTCTTAGCGTTGTTTTGAAATCAGGAGTTACATAAGTATTTGACTAACATCTTGAAGGGGTACATGACCGGAAGAATTGTAACTATACATGAACCACATTCAAGAAAATACCAAGATGTTATTTTGATAGAAACCAAGGTAGCACCGCTGAATCGTTCCTTCGAACAATGACTCATAAGGTGACTTCTAAGGCGGTCTTCAACACTCAACCTGGTGTCGGACCTGAAGAGAGGACATTCTTCTCGCGATTACCAAAACTAGAAGGAAACCGCATACTCTGGGTAGGTTGGACCATGACATTCCTAAATATGGGTTCACGACAATGTCGCTAAACCTAATGACTATGACGGTAAACTCCAACTAGGGGTTTTATTTACCTAACCTAGGAGGTCTCATCGAGTGCAAAGTTTAAGGTCGTCCTACGGTTTAAAATTTCTTATATGGTAAAAAGGAATCACACATGCAGGAAAGCTATGCACGAATATTTTATTAAGGTTGAGTGTTCCCATTATAACTCTTTATTATGTTTACAAGGTAAGAAGATAACCCAGTAAATTAATTTAATCCTTTATTGAATACTGAGAAAATACTACAATATATTAACTTCAATTTCAATTTACTATATATAAATCAAACCCTTTTTTTTTCCATACACAACTAAGAATCAAATTGAACCGGTGATTAGATGCACATTTCCTAAGTTATCCCTAAAACTAGCATCTCATGCATATTAGTGCACGAAGTTGGTGGACAATTCCGTGGACATAAAAACCTGAAATAAAGGAACCGCGATCACGGTTCCTGAATTCTAGGTTCTGTAATTACCGAACCTAAAACCGTCATCGCGGTTTAGAACCGCGAGCGCGGTTATAAACCGCGATCGCGGAACTCTGAGACAAAATTTAACAGTCCCGCGACTCGTTATTTTCCTCATTTTTCATTTCGAACCGTGACTTTTCCTAAACGTTTTTCACTCGCGCTTTCAATACCATCTCAAAATTGCTCATCGGACTTCTGGATAGCGATATATTCAACCATGCCGCCAAGACGAGGAGGTAAGTCCCCGATTGTAATCATTTTTTTGCATTTTAGGTTTTTTTTTTGCATTTTAGGTTTTTTTTTGCATTTTCATGGGTTTTTTGAAATGTTTGTTTATGTATACAATTTTCTTGTTTTATCAGTTGGTCGGCAAGCTCGAAATCGTGCAAACCGTCAAAACATTCCTCAAAACCCTCCGAACATTCCTCAAAACCCTCCTCCAAACATAGATCCGCCTCCTGTGGCTCCTTCTGTCCCCACTGAGCCAGCAGGAACGCAAGATAATATCATTGGAAGAATCCAAGAAAATAAAATTTCCATTGAGAACCTAATTCAAAATATAAGACAAAATCATGCTACAAATCCATCCCGCATGACTTTAGCCAATACATTGCAAACATTGATTGGCGAAGTCGAGTCTGCAACCAACCAAATACATAGATGGAACACCTTTAGAAGTGACTGTAGGTGGTGGTATGCGGATAAACTATCCCATGCGGCCGTCAAAGACAAAAAAATTGGAAAAGACCTCATTTGTGCATTATTTACCGACCCTAGAACCAATGCCCCCCTGCAGTTACTTGCAAATGGTTCCCAATCCATTGGTGCCATGATGATAGAATCAAAAACAATTTTTGGGACCGATGGTGGATGGTTTTTGATTATCCACCATGCAACAACAATGAGGTTCCTCTTTATTTTTTGAAGAAATTATATTGTGAGTTCGTGCTCAATGAGGTCCCGAATTATTTTGACTTTTCTGACTTTTTTGGTCGAGGAGGTGGCTCTGCACAGAGCAGACCTGGTGCACGCGTAGGTCAGCCTAGGATCCCCCATGCCCCAAAACCCCCACTACCTTCAGTTATCCCTCCTACAGTGAAGGAGGTTGTGGAGATTGATACATTGCATGCATTGAGGGAGCTCACTGACACTCTCACCCAGCATAGCACCCAGATTGCATCTGGTGATGTTGGTGGAGGTGCCAGTTCTAGTGCACCACACCACTGTGGATCATGTGGTGCCGTATGCACTGCAGGCGAGACATCATTTGCTGGTTCACAGGATTTCTTTTCTATAGATGAGATGCTGGGGAGTGTTTTTGGAACTGGAGCCACTGATATTGGTCTTTCACAGGTAAATTTTAAATAAATTTAAATAATATATATATATATATATATATACAATAGTTTAATTCACATGTTTGAGATATATATATATATATATATATATATATATATATATATATATATATATATATATATTTGATTGTACGTCATGTACATACATGTAAAAAACTAATTTTTTATTTTATTTTAAATAGCAAGAGCCGGTGAAGGAAACATCCGGTGTCGACATGCTAGCTACTGCGGCTGGGCGTGTTTCAAACGTAAGTTTCAAGTTGTACAAACTTACATTTTTAATAAATCATTTAATTGCACTAGATTATTATTATAATTTGTTTCACGTGTATGTTGTACATGTATTAATATTTTTCTCTTTTATACACAGGAGCCTGGCGGGTCATCATCTGCTCAGGGAACTGAGGCTACTGGCACGCCTCACATGAGTTTTACGCAGGTTAGTAAATCTCTTTACACTTTGTTTCTAATTACTGGAAGTTCACGCACGGATTGCATGCTTTGGACCTCTGTACATGAGTTTCACTTTCTTATACTCAACCTATATATTATTTAGTAGGAAATGCCAATTCATTTGATATAACTAGCCATACATGTAATCATATATTGGTTTTACATGTCTTGAAAGTACCACCTGGGGTAAGATTGTATAGTAGGGACGGGAATGAATGTATAATTTCCCTCCTTTGTATAGTTTTTTTACCTTCTTAAAATCTCAACATGTGGAATGAGTGCTTGTAAATGTTTCATGTACCTATATATAGATCTGGTGTTTCCTTGATGAACGTGAAAAGATATGTTTAGAGTGTAGGGACCTTTGAGTTCCTTTACTATTATTTTTTTCAATAGGTTTCGATAGGAGTGCTAAGCTCTTAAGTAGATTTTAATATTGATTTGTACATGTTTTTTGTATAGCTTATGACTGCTAGAGAGACTCCTCCATATATGCAGACTGTGGAGGCTGCTGTAGATACTGCCATAGCATCTGCAGATCCACTAACTGAGGTACACAATTTTTTAAATTTGTTAAATTTTGGAGACCTTCATTATTTCTTATTAAACTTAAATCTACAATATCAAATTTTGTAGGTATATATGTGAAATATTTAATTTGAAAATTAATTATTTGTATGTAGCTTACCCCTCGTGAGTCTATTGTTGTCCCTGCGACGCGTCAACAACAAATTGATAGGGATCATGACATTGCGGTAAGATTTCACATGCATTTTAACTAAATTGTACAAGTTTCTAAATTTTGAATGTATTTTAAAATTTTGGGTGTTAAAAACTTGTTGTTTATGAATGTGCAGGTTAGGTTGCAGGCATGCTTAGAGACACCTAGGACCACACGGATGAAATCCGTAGTGGCATCTCCCTCCACTACATCCCCAGGTCGTGGACGTGCTACTTCTAGCAGGGCGAAGAGAGGGAAGATGTTTCATGAGTAGATTTATAGTCCACCTGGATGTACATATGTGGTCATGAGTAGATTCACAGTCCATTGTACTATATATAGCCTTTTGCGACCGCATGTGGTCCCATATGTACATTATGACACGTGCTTAGTTCGAGATGTATACATACATTATGAACTTATGTACATATATATTTTCAGAGACGTGCGCGTCTGGAGCACACTTTGTTTGATTCTTATATATATATATATATATCCATGTGTGTTGGTTAAATCATATTTATTTTGGTTATTTTGGTATTATTGCTAACTCTGAGAAAGTGTGGTTTTGATCATCTGTTCTGTTCAGATGCCCCGAGTATTCTCTATTGTGAATTCTATATATATATATAACATATATATATATTGTTTATTAAATCCAATGTTAGTGTTCAAAAGTATACATAGATCATAGTTTTTGTTTGTTGATAAAAGCGATTCCTCCATATATGGAACTCCTATGGATATCTCTGCTACGGTTTTGTTTCCGAGGCTATAAATTTGAACTATTTCAGGTCTTTTAAATCTTGAGGTGGATTTAGTGTATTACTTCTAGTTATATATTTTCTAGTATCTTTCTGATTATTATTTGTGGTATATTTCACCATGGGCATTTTGAATTTTTATTTTTCAAACTAAAACAATATTGTTAGCTCTATTGCCAACTTAAGTATTAGTAACTAAAGCTTATATTTTAATGGAATTCATCAATTTATCATCCTGTTGTATTTGGAAAAGTGTGCAATATGAGTTAATCCTCTGGTTAATATGGAATTCATCAATTTATCATCTTGATAATATTACAGGTATACCCAAAATTGGGTCTGCATTGTTTGTAACTTTTGTGTACATATGAGTTAATCCTTGAAGTAACTGTATTGATTTTCCAATCCTGTAGCCGTACTGTTCTTTTGTAACTCATAATAATCCTGAAATATTGTTAAATCTGAATGATATGTGGCTACATATCTTTATATTATTTTTATTTGCATCATAAGCTTGTACTGTATTTTACTGTATTTGCATCACAACCTATATGAAGAAACTACATATTTTACAAATGTATTTGTACATTTGTTTTAGCTGATTGCTTCATGTATTTTGAGTTCCAAAACTGTGAAGAAGTTGTAAGTACCTTCCAACATGGGCATTGTTGTATTTGCCTATGCATCATGGATATTGAACTTGGCAGTTGAAGATGGTAGTTGATCATTTTGATTACGCTCATAGTATCTACATTAGAGTTAGATAAATAATATCAGTAAGAAACCATATAGAGGATAAGGGATAATATTAAATTTGGAGTACATGTTAACTAGTGAAAAGGAGTTGTTTGAACTTGATCAAAAGACAGAGTTGAGTTTTTAGGGAAACATAGAAACCATTGAATACATATGTTATAAATTTTTTGAACTGCAACATGTGGTATCATAACTTGAAGATCAAGGAAGATTAGCTAAAAGGATTTGAGATAAGGTTGATACAGTGGTCCAAGAAGAGAGACAAAGAGATAGATGAAAATGATGGGTGAAGTAAAGAGTGAGGTCATGGTTACAAAATGCCACATTGGATGGAGAAGTTAGTATCAGAGAGATAAGATGCTAGACTAAAGCAATTACATGAAAGGATAAGAGAGTTCAAGAACATATGTGAAAAATAGAAAAGATGAAGGAAACGTAGAGAAAGGTAATTGAAGGTTATTAGGCCTCATGAATCAGACTTGATATATGGTGAAGAAGAAGAAGAACTAGCAGGAAATGTGATTCAAAGGTTGATAGAGCTAATGAGGTACAAGAAGAGAGAGAGAGAGAGAGAGAGAGAGGAAGAGGAAAGAAGAAAGGAAAGAAGAAAGGAGGAAGAGAAGATAATTATGGTTTCACAGGAGGTCAGAGAGTTGAATCAAGAGGTAGCACAACTGATGGTCTTCATAGAAAGAGAGAAAGAAGAGAAAGGAAAAGAAAACCATAGAACAATATTACCCATAATATTATAACAAAACCAAGTGTTAAGGATAAGGTAGAAAATAAGATTCATGAGCCCCATATATCATCCTACCAAGGACACTTGATGACAACAAGAGATAACATAACAACCAAGTCATTGTAATTTAATTTAAATAAATAAGGAAACACTATATTTTGCAAACGGTGGGTCGTGGCACCGAACGGACTACACCGACACGTCTGGGTGGCCAGGTGAATGCTAGAGGAGGTGGTGTTTCGGTGCGTGAAACGGTCGTTGCTTTCGGGCTACTTCGTTCGGGCGACAGTCCCTTAAGAGCCCTGAGACCAAAATATCGTTGAACTTAGACGAATGACTACTCAGACTCTGTGGCACCTAGAGAGGCCTCATCTAATCCAACACCTCACATAGGGACCCTCTAATTCAATAGCCTCTCTCAGTTTTTTCCTTCTCATTTCGGTGCTCTCGCTGTCCTACTGTTTGTTTGCAAACGCGTGAAATAGTGCAGTTGGAGCCAGTGTAGGTTGTCAAACGCTATTTTTTGACAATGGTGGGTCATGGCACCGAAACGACTACACTCTCTCATGTGTGGCCAGGTTGAATCTAGAGGAGGTGGTGTTTTGGTGCGCTAGAAATACTTCGTTCGGGCGCAGTCCCTTAAGAGCCCTGAGACCAAAATATCGTTCAACTTCGACGGGTGACTACTCGGACTCCGTGGCACCTAGAGAGGCCTCGTCTGATCCAACACCTCAGCATAGGGACCCTCTACAATAGCCTCTCTCGGTTTTTTCCTTCTCATTTCGGTGCTCTCGCTGTCCTATTGTTTGCAAACGCGTGAAATAGTGCAGTTGGAGCCAGTGTAAGGTTGTCAAACGCTATATTTTGCAAACGGTGGATCGTGGCACCGAACCGACTGTGCTGACACGTCTGGGTGGCCAGGTGAATGCTAGAGGAGGTGGTTTTTTGTGCGCGAAAGGTCGTTGCTTCCGGGCTACTTCGTTCAGGCGTAGTCCCTTAAGAGCCCTGAGACCAAAATATCGTTCAACTTCGACGGGTGACTACTCAGACTCTGTGGCACCTAGAGAGGCCTCATGTCTGATCTGAAACCTCGGTGTAGGGACCCTCTACAATAGCCTCTCTCAGTTTTTTCCTTCTCATTTCGGTGCTCTCGTTGTCCTACTGTTTGCAAACGCGTGAAATAGTGCAGTTGGAGCCAGTGTAAGGTTGTCAAACGCTATATTTTGCAAACGGTGGGTCGTGGCACCAAACCGACTACACCGACACATCTGGGTGGCCAGGTGAATGCTAGAGGAGGTGGTGTTTTGGTGTGCGAAAGGGTTGTTGCTTCCGGGCTACTTCGTTCGGGCGTAGTCCCTTAAGAGCCCTGAGACCAAAATATCGTTCAACTTCGACGGGTGACTACTCGGACTCCATGGCACCTAGAGATGTATCCTCATCTGATCTGACACCTCAGCATAGGGACCCTCTACAATAGCCTCTCTCAGTTTTTTCCTTCTCATTTTCGGTGCTCTCGCTGTCCTACTTGTTTGCAAACATCGTGAAATAGTGCAGTTTGAGCCAGTGTAAGGTTGTCAAACGCTATATTTTGCAAACGGTGGGTCGTGGCACCAAACCGACTGCGCCGACACATCCGTCTGGTGGCTAGGTGAATGCTAGAGGAGGTGGTGTTTATGGTGCGACGAAAGGGTCGTTGCTTCCGGGCTACTTCGTTCGGGCGTAGTCCCTTAAGAGCCCTGAGACCAAAATATCGTTCAACTTCGACGGGTGACTACTCAGACTCCGTGGCACCTAGAGAGGCCTCGTCTGATCTGACACCTCGGGACCCTCTACAATAGTAGGGACCCTCTACAAATCCTAGTGCTCTCATTTTTTCCTTCCATTCGGTGCACACGCGTAGGTATGGTCTTGTAAACACTTGGGGAGGAGTCGTTTTCAAAATTTACAAACGCGTGAAATAGTGAAGTTAGAGCCAGTGTAAGGTTGTCAAACATTTTTTTGTAAACAACTTCCGGGTGGCAAGGTCAAAATTTACGATTTTTGAGTCAATGTAAGGCTATCAAATTTTACAACATTTTTCAAAATTTACAACATTTTCAAAATTTACAACATTTTCAAAATTTACAACTTTTTCAAAATTTACAACTTTTTCAAACTTTTTCAATGAAAGCTTCTCTTAGCTTCGAGAATTTAAAATTCTCTACTAACAGTGCCAACCACGTGAAGGTGGAAGCTTTTCTGGCACCACTAACCTAAACATAAAAGTGTTAGTCAAAGAAATTTAAGTTTCAAATCAAAACCATATACTATCTATATATGTACAAAATACACAAATTTAAAATAAAATATATTCAAACTTAAATCTAGATCTTTAAACTAAAAAATTTATATATATATATATATATTGAAAAGAAATTATATATACCAGACATTCATGAGCATTGTAAATTCATTCCAATGAACCATCAGGATCGGATCTACTCTGAATAGCAGACAAGATTGCTTCATGATCTGACTCTCGAACCTTCCAAAGAATCTTGTTATTAGGCCTTCCTCGATATCTATACAACTGAATATTTGTCGCTAGAACTAGATGTGAATATAAGAGTATTTTCCTGTGTGTCTCAAAGTCTTCAAACACCCAAACAGAGGAGTTTTTTAATGGATACCGTCGAAGCCAAGTTCCAGTAACTACCACTGACCCTGTAGGATACTCAATATCTTCGCCATCTATAATAGGAGAAGTCAACTTCTTTCTTTCCTCGATGCAACGACATAAGAAATAGTCTGTTCCTTCTTCATTGTCTTCTGTCGCAATTACTGCAAACACATGTCCTACAAAAAAATAACCAAGGTTGAACAACTCAAATTTAAATTACATATTAAAATTTCAATGGACATAACTCAATACAAAAATTAAATAAATAACCATAAATACCTTGTCGCACCAAAATCAAAATTTCGTCAAAGTCCTTGGATGTTGTAACTTCATCTGCAGAAACAAGTCATAATGCTTGTGGAGGTTGATAACTAGGAAGCGGAGTTAGAGGCCTACAAATCCATCCTTCCACCCATTCTTGTGAATCACACTCAGCAGTGACAAATTCGATACAAGATGCACAAAAACATGTCAACTTTCTTGTCCATACAGCCCATGAAGTAGCGTCTGAGCTACAAAATGAGTGCATATCACTGGACCCAGTGAGTGTCATACAATCCTCGTAGTTAGCAATATGTTGTTCCTCTATCAACCAAAAATATCTGCGAACTGTGGAATTTTCTTGAGAACCTCGGGCCATGTTGTCAGTACACCATTCCACTATGCTCTTTGCATCTTTTAATTTAGCACCATCTTTGTACTTCAACTCTTCTCTTGCAAGAGCTCTTTTCACACATGCCCCTGCACCGTCATGCTCTCCTTTTCCATGTCCAGCCTCAGTGAAACTCCAAATATGTTGCACACCCATCTTGACGTGCATTCTGCTCATCCAATAAAACATTCGTGCATTCTTAAACTGAGACGTGTAATTATCTGACCATATATAATGTTGTTTGAAGTGGATGTCCCTATCAGACAAGTTTCCATAAAATAACTGGAAACACCCTTGCACAAATTCAGTAGAATGAGTACGATCATCACTGATATAAAAGTGGTACTCTCTTAAAAAAATTTTGATCATTCTCTGTACTGTCAGGAGAATGTAGAAATGCTATATGCACAAAAATGGCAACTTGTACTGAGTTGTAATATTGCGATTGAACCTCCATTTGTGGTTGCAATGTGTAATTCTCTACAAAATCGACCACTGAAACAATAGTACCAATAGGAAATGTGTCTTTGCATAGCTTGAATTGTTCATCCAACCATCGAGCTCTATGTGTATGCCTCGCATACTCATAAACAATTTCATCCTTAAATTTTCTCATAAATTGAAAAATGGGCATTTGTTCTGTAACTAGCTCACACCGTTTCGACTCTTTTCCATCTTTCAACTGGTATGCAACTGATTTATATTTATCAAATTCAACTAAATTATGTCCTATTGTACCTTCAATTTTCTCATGGATGCAACTTTCCAATTTAGGTAATCCGCCGCATGTACTACAACTTCCATCTAAACAATCCTGACTATAAAAAAATTGTCCAACTTCTTTTTCACAAAATATAGTAGGAATGAAATCCCTGGAAGATATTGGTGGAACTTGAACACCACATTCAGATAACATAGTTTCAGAATGAAAATTAGAACGAATACGTAAAAATTTAGCATAATGCATCGCAAATTCAACATGTTGCCTACAACAACAAGTGGTGCGAGCATGGTTGATTTTCACATAGAATGGTTTCAACATTTCAAAAAAACGTTGACTAATTTTAATTTCCAGATTCTCTTGTTCAAACTTACGAAAAAATTGAGTTTGAGTCATATCTAAGAAATGCTTTGGATGTGGTTCACGATTAGTAGAACCAACTCTCCGTTTTATAACATCTCTTGTATTAGGTGAAACTCTAGTGTTATCATGCCAAAATTTAATAACAACTTCTCTTATAGCATCAGAATTATTTTTGTCCTTATGCGGTGCTCTAGCAGAAAATGCCCAAAAATCGGCATTATTGAGTGATTGAAGGATATTACGTCTTTCAATTGCTTTCATTAGAGTTTTTCGATTAACTTGCAACATTCGACTTGTTTGCGTAATCAAACGTTGTTTTTTTATTGATTCACTTACAACACTAGTAGCAAGTACACGACGCACAATATTACTATCCCTAGTGCGTCTCTTGACACCAACAGTGTGATATGCATCATGAAGGTTTTCAACAATTGTAGAGGTTTGACCACGTATATTAGATGTTGTCAATCCTAAGGTGTTTAATGTAGGTCTCATTTTAATCAATTTCATCAAACTAACCAACAACTGACATCTTTGGGAATCATTTAAAATTTCAAAATGATTATCCCAAATTTCAGTGGCTTTTCTTCTGATTTGTCGTTCAGAAAGTTTGTCAGACATTGGTTTCAAAATGTTTTCATCAATTTCAATAAAAAATTAGGTTTCTTACGTAAAATCCTAGGAGGTGTTTTTGTCAAATTTTGCTTGTCTACAGTTTCAACATGAATTTCCTTATTCACATTTTCATTGTCTCCTTCAATTTCAACATTTGCTACATCATGAGTATTTAATTCTTCTTCAACATTGACAGTAAAAACTTCTTCATCACGAGTATTTAATTCAACTTCAACATTGACAGTAGAAACATTACCTAGTTCTTCATTGCTTACAATAGTTGGGATTGAAGATGAACCTCTTCTAGATTCACGAAGTTTCCGCATTCGCTCAGCATTTTGAATTTTGTTGGCCTCTAATTCGTTTGGTGTTTTTTTACTTAATGACTTCCTTTTTTGACTTCGTTTTTTGTCTCCCATGATGTTTTGCTTCCGGTGATAAGAAAAACGTGCAGAAAAAGACAGAATTTCACAGTAATTCATACGGTAAGGTCAGAGAGTAAAAATCACATGGTAATTCAGACATTGGGATGTGTGTAAATATGATTTATGAACCGCGAGCGCGCTTTATAAACCATGATCGCGGTTTATAAAGCGCGCTCACGGTTTGTGTTAAAAAAACCGCGATCGCGCTTTATAAAAACCGCGATCGCGAATCTATCTGCTGAACCTAAGCCTCGAGAAATCTTTGTTTTTCCCCAACCAAAGCTATGGAAGGTCATTATGAAGTGTAAAAGGTCAAAAAACCTCAAATCTGCTCTTCCAAAGACTTGAACCATGCTAAAAAACTGAAAACATTTCACAAAAATGGTGCCATCACGTAGGGGAGACTCTTAGCTTCGTAGAAATATTGTTTTTAAAGTGAATAGAATAAGATAAATATCATTTTATAATTTTTTACTAACAATAGGTCTTTAAGACATTTTTTCCCGTGAATGTTCATGTCTACGTTTAAGACTGTAACTTTTGTTTCGCTTATCAAAATATGATAAAACTTATACCATCCCAAGCGTGGACAAATTCTATACACGTTAAAAAAAAAAAAAAAAATTTGATTTCGATATTTTTTGATATAGTTATGGCGGGCAAACGGAAAGCGCTCCGTTTTCTAAATATTTTCAGACCACTTTCACGGAAAAAATCATTAAAAAAAAAATATTGCTAAAAAAAATACAAAATAAAATCCATCCCAAGATAGACAACTACATCTAACGTTTCACCAAAGGAAAAAAAAAAACAAGATTTGGTCATCCAAAATGCGGGCAAACGGACTACAATCTTATAAGTTTTTTCAAAAAAAAAAACTAAGTCATATAATTTTAAGTGTTTAATATAGCTAAACTTGTCCATTTTTTACAAAAATTAGTATTTTAGAAACTAGATTCCGAATGCTACGATTCATATTTATATAAATTTTTCTAATTTAGAGTGCGTGTATAGCTAATAATCCCTACAAGTTGAGATTTCACTTGTTTTTTGCAATATGACGTCCACGGATGACCCTATATTTGTCCATCAACTTCCTGCACTTACCCCAATACTTTGCACCCCATTAACTGTGCTCTTTTTCTACATAAAAAAATTAGATTGCGAATCCAATCTGAGGAAAATATACTCTCTATAGATGTTGTTGACGAGTGCATTTTTTGGGCAGATCTACACGCTTTCTGTTCATCAATTCAAGGGAATATTATGTTAATGGAAAGTGTAAAGAATCCCTGGCATCATCCACAATATTTCTACCATTGCATAATGTTTAACATGACTCATGGAGGTGTAAAAATGCTCAAACAATTACTAATTTGATCAAAATGTGAAAGTTATCCTGAATGACTGTGTAGATCCATAGCATTCTATTTTTGACTCTGTGTTTGCCCTATACTTTAAATGGATCTGTGGGTATTATGCCTTGTTTTGATCTTCTTCTACCAAGGATCTGGACCTTATTAGAGTATAGGGGTCTATGGAAGGGTGGGACCATAAGCTCAAGTAATCTATCAAATTTTACCTGAAATTCATGCAAGGATCTTGTGCTATTGGTTATATAGTCATTCCAAAATCACTCAAGGCTATCTCCACTGTGTCTTCCTGAGATTAGTGCTATGGTGAATTAGAGAATGAACCATACTACATGTATACTCAACTCAAATGAAGAGTCCCCCTCCATTTGCAATCAGCGAAGGTCATTGAGCCATATGTCTTAAGAAAGGAGAAATGTTACTTCATTCCATCTACATTGTCAAATGATTTCAAGGAACAAAGAAAAAAAGTGGCTAGGTCATTGTTAGCTAAAGATCACACCATATCTAATCAAGTGAACCATAGAAGAATAGGTACATTCTATACTAGGACAGATTATCACTAAATGTCTTTGTGGGAGGCAAATCACCACTTACACTGTACACAAGAATTAGGAGAACTAACAAGAAGTTAGATTGTGCATACGAAGGAATTCCCACAAAAAATTACTTGGATTGTTTGGATAAGTTGATGCCACCATGAGTAGTCAAATCCTCATACAACATGATTTCTATTTTTGGCTTGTTAACATTTTAGGAAGGGTATTGTAATTTATAGTCATATTTGTTACAGCCAATGATAGACAGTTCTATTGAGGATGTTATTAACACAATAACATATAGTGATAGGGAATTTATAGCATCTGAAGCATCACATTAAGTTACGTCAAAACCAAAATTTCATGACCATCTATGTTCCATCAAGACCTAGAATGTCATGAAAATAATATATTTTGTGACCGTCCTACTGCATGTTGCCAATTTTCAAGTTTAGAATCAAGATGAACATTTCATTTAATAATTACCTTTTCCACCTGTTTGCACATTCAAATATTATCTGTTTTGACATGTACAGTATGTTGTAAGTGATATGGAATGTAAAAGTGAGTGTGAGCTATCTTTTATCATGTGTCATTACAGGTGTACAACGCATTTTATGCATTATGAGGTTAATTATAAATGTTCAGATTAGAATAACCACATTGCCAGACCTAGAAATTTACATCATCAAAAAATATTCTGTCAAGTGTTATACACTTTCCTTGATCATGATTTAATGCATAGGGTGTAAACTATTTGGTGAACCCGAATCTTGAATCAAACGTGTTCCGAACCCTAGTGGCTTGGATTTAATTTGATGGTTTTCAAATTGATGTAACTTTCATGGATCACGTCATATGGGTAGGAAGTATAAAGGGTTCATGCCCTTGCTCTGTGAAGATACTATCCCTTTATATACTTATGCAGAATTCTAGCACCAATCCGGCACTATGATAATTCTTCACCAGAACTCCTCGTGCTATGATTATTTACTAATGCACAGCTTTTAGTTTGGTGGATGGAATCTGGAAACACAACAACAAACATAACACAAGAATACCATAGACTATGATAAGAAGTAATGACAATAAATCTGAAATATAAGTGTAAATTATAATATCAACATGAAATTGTTACAATCTCACCCATGAGGTACTTCAAGTGTTACTGACTTCACTTGCCTTCCAACAATAACTATGGGAGAAACTTCACAATTACACTTCTTAATGGCTTCTTTAACACACCTTCAAAATGATGGCTTCCTTTACACACTTACAACAATATTTCTCACTACTTCCTTCTATGCTAAATGAGGGGGGTGGCCTCTTTATTTATAGGAATTTAGGCTTATCCATCTTATCTCTAAGATAGGATAGGAAATCTCTTCCGGCCAATCATATTCCATGCCTAAACTCTTGCCTTTACATGTAGGCTTATCTTCTAAGATAAGATAAACCTTATCATCTCACATGGGTTCCACCTTTTTAGACTTTTCCACAAATAAAATACACAAAATATTTATGACATCACTCTTTGTCCTTATTACAAATATAATATTTCTAATTCCTAATCATGTAGACCCTACTTCTCTACTTATCCCAACTTTGACATTTTAACATTACCGGACCACTTACGACAAATATTTACTTTTTACAACATTCCTATTGTACTTTGACTGTTACCGTACTCTACATTATTGGCGGCACCGTACTGACAGCGCCGTTATCTTCTATCGGACGCTACTACTAATTACACTTAACAACATCCTATTCCTAATACATACATTAATGAAATAGAAATTACGGAGGAAAATTTTAGTGTCGACATCTTCCCCCTTCCTAGCTTCTACTCCATCCTCGGAGTAGACTATTCTGGTGCTTGGAAAATCTTCAACTTGTCGTGGTTGACCCATTTCGTAATGGGAGTGCCATCCAATTCCTCCAGTCGGTACGTACCATTTTCATGCACAGCTGCTATTTTGTAGGGCCCCATCCATTTTGGAAGAAATTTTCTCTGTCTTCTTTTTTTGTATCTGGAATCATATACTAGAACCAAGTCATTCACATGAAATGGAGACCAACGGATCTTTTGATCAAAGTATTCCTTCTGCTTCATTTTCTTCTTATAGCTTGTATCCTTTGCTATTTCCCTCATTTCCTCTAGCAAATGAAGATGTACCAACCTTTCTTTTACTGAATCACTTTCATCCATCCTTTCATTTTTCATAACTCTCACAGTGGGAATATCAAACTCAATAGGAAGAACTGGATCAATGCCATAAGCCAACTGAAATGGGGAGTATCCTGTTGCTGACTTTGATGTTGCCCTATATGCCCACAATGCTGCATGAATCCTTTTATCCCACTTATGTACCTGCAAGGCTGCATCTTTTGCTAGAATTTGACACAACACAAAATTTGTTCGTTCCACCTGTCCATTTGTGCTTGGCTTGTATGTTGTTGCCTTCCTGTGCTTAATAGAAAATTTATTGACTAGGGCTTCTACTACCTCATTAATGAAGTGGCTTCCTTGATCTGTTACAATTTCTAATGGGCAACCAAATCTGGTGACAATGCGTTCATATATGAACCTTGCCACTTCATCCATAGAAGTTGTTTTCAATGGCCTAGCTTCAACCCACTTAGTTAAATAATCTGTGGCAACTACAATATACTTATTTTGGCATGGGGTAGTTGGAAGTGGACCTACAATATCTATTCCCCACTTTTCAAAGGGACCAAGTGGAAGAATAGGGCATAATGGAGCTGATGAAGTCTTACGGTTACCATGTGTTTGACAAATATCACATGTCTTACAATAATTATAACAATCTCTAAAAAGAGTGGGCCAGTGATAACCTGCATCCAAGATCCTTCTTGCTGTAAGTTGTCCAGAGAAGTGTCCTCCACATGTACCATTGTGGAATTCTTCTATCAGCTCCTTCCCTTGATCACGTCCAACTGCCCTCTTGTACTGTCCATCAGGTCCTATTCGAAATAATACTCCATGCAGAATAGAATATGGACGACTGGCTTGAGTAATCTTCCTCTTAGTCTTTGCATTGGCACCATCAGGAAACTTGAATTCATTCAGATAATTCCAAATATCTATGTATTCACTAGGGATTGTGTCAAGGGATAACAATGCTGCATCTGGGAAATCATCATCATCACAAGATGAACCTAAACCATCATAGGCTCGAGAGAGTGCATCTGCATTGACATGCTTCTTTCCTGGCCTATCTATACTATCAAATTCAAATTCTTGTAGCAAAATTATCCATCTTGCTATCCTCCCTGATGGGTTAGGCTTCTTTACAATATATTTTAGAGCCTGATGTTCTGTTACAACTAGGAATTTCTGCCCTAGCAAGTAATTCCTAAACTTCTTTACAGCAAAAATGATAGCCAAAACCTCTTTTTCAGTTACAGTATAATTTACCTCGGCACTACTCATTTGTCTGCTCCTAGAGTAAACTGGATGATCATTCCCATTTTCATCCTTTTGGCTCAGAGTACTTCCTAGTGCTGCATCTGAGGCATCAGTATACACAATGAATGGCTTGCTCCAATCTGGATTCTTTAAAACAGGTGAAGACACCAGGGCTTCCTTCAGTTGTTCAAAAGCTTCATGCGCCTTATTTCCTGGTTCATAAGTAACATCCTTCTTCAAGAACTGGGTTAGTGGCTGTGCAATCTTTGAGAAATTCTTGATGAACCTTCTATAGTAACCCACATGGCCTAAAAATGATCTCAACTTACTTCTATTCATAGGAAATGGTAACTCTTTGATTTTTGAAACTTTATCAGGATCAGTACCAATACCATCTCTGGATACAACATGCCCTAACAAAACACCTTTAGAACATCCAAAGACACACTTTGTAGGGTTTAGTGAGGCTTGTGCTTCATCTAACCTTTGAAATGTTGTCTCCATCTGGTGCAGGTGGTCCATCTTGCTCCCATAGATGCAAAAATCATCCAGAAATACTCTGATGAAGTTCCCAATGTAGGGTTCGAACACCCTATTCATCAAACGCTGGAATGTTGCTGGAGCATTACACAACCCAAAAGGCATAACTCTATAAGCAAACGTTCCCCAAGGAGTGGTGAACGTGGTCTTCAACTGATCTTTCTCTGCTATACGAACTTGGTTGTAGCCACTATATCCATCAGCAAAACTATAACACTCCTAGCCTGCTACTTCGTCCAAGATCTGATCTAAGAATGGAAGAGGGTAATGATCCTTCTTTGTTGCCTTATTAAGCTTCCTGTAATCAACACAAATGCGTAGCTTCCCATTCTTTTTTATTGAGATCACAATGGGAGAAACCCATTCTGAATTCTCCACAGCAAATATGAATCCTGCATCAAGCAACTTATCTATTTCTTCTTTTACAGTCTTGGAAAAATTAGGATTCATTCTATATGGCATTTGCTTTATGGGCTTAGCACCATCTACCAGCTCAATAGAATGTTCTACCCAACTTACTTGACGGAGTTCCTTGTAATCAAAAGTGAATATGTGTATGTACCTTCGAAAGAGCTGGAGGTAGGATTCCTTCTCACTCTCCATCACAGCATCACCAATCTTTATTTGCTGGAGACGATCATCAATTTCTTCTTCAGATAATTTTATGGGGTCATGAGTCGGTGTGACTGGAAGGATATCCATGACCGAAACATCAACCTCACTTTCTTCATCTTCTGTGTCCACTTCACTGGTACTAGAGTAATCAGAGGATGTCCAATCATCAGTTTCATCACTTGAATCGACAGGTTCTGCCTTATGATGCCGAGGGATCACGTTTATCTTCACCCTCTCTCTACCACGTCCAAGTGTCATGAAGCCTTCATTCCAGTAGTTTCTTGCATGAACTCTCCTTAGCCATGGTCTTCCCAACAACATTGGGTACGCAACAGTACCATTTTTCATCACCTGAAAGTCTACCACACATACAACACCCATAACAGATATTGCCACATTTGAAACTACACCTTCTGGTTTAGTTTTTCCCTTATTTAATGACCTTAACATAAGTGTTGAGGGGCGATCAATTTTTAAACCCAACATATTCATTACAGACTCGGTCATTACATTAACTGCAGCACCTCCATCAACTAAGACATCATGAATTGAAATACCATTACATAGTACCTCAGCTTGTGGAGCATAGGGATCCGCCTCTGCCTCCAAAACAGGGACCTCAACCTCCTTCCTTCGTCGAGCATTGAGTCCACTTCGCAGCTCCCGCCTCTTCTCAGAAGACATAGCCAAGAGTTGACCATATGTAATATTTGCAGGCCTTTTGGACAGATCTTCTAAGATGGAGTATGGTCCTTGTCCCTGTGAAATCAGAAAATCCTGCACACCCAACTTTCTTCTCCTATGTTTCTTACTAGTTTCTCCTTTCATCTTCTTAGGATCATTTCCATCTTGGTTATCTTTTTCTTTCTTTCTTTTTGTTACAAACACATCTACTTCATTATTTATGCTCTTATCTACTACATCAAAAGAATTCACAGGTGCTTTTCCTTTATCATTATCTCTTGTACCAGATGTAGAAGCTCTATCTGGACAATTATACTTATAATGACCCTTTTTATAACAACCATAACAAACAACTTCAGAAATATTTCTTTTTGGACCTCTATCTCCTCCCTGAGAACTAAATTCTTTTCCTTGAAGAAGATTAATAGTTAACTGTCCCATCTTCTTGAGCAGATCTTCATACTCAGTAGATGTACTAGGAGAAAGATTTGTGCTCACCGAGAGTGGTTGTGGATTCTGAACCAAAGGTGCTGGTGTAGGCTCTACTTTAGCAACAATTTCTTTGGGCTCCTCTTCCATGCTTTCTTCTTGCCTTCTTGCAATCTCCTTTGCTTGTTCAATGGTAGCTGGGCAGTCATACTTCACTCGTTGTCTGATCTCTGGCTTCATCCCAAGAATGAAGTGCTTACAGAGGAGATTATCCACGCCATTCATCAACCCATCCGCTAATCCTTCCTTCCGGATCTGGGCATCGAGCTTCCTCCTTAGCTCTAGAACACGAGCATGATAATCTCTTATCTTCTCCTTCTCTCCTTGGGCTAGCTTTGTGATCTCGATCATGAGATCTGCATATTTCTGTTGTTCACCAAATTCTTCAAGAAAACTTTCAGTTAATAAATCCCATGAGTTTTTTACATTTTCACCTAGTGTTTCAAACCACCTAAGTGTTGAACCATCCAAAAAGGTAGGAAAAAATTCAGTCCATTGTTCCCTTCTTATAAGGCCATTACAAATACAAGATCGTTTAAACTCTTGAATGAAAGAGGAAGCATCTTCATTAGATTGAGCTGAAAAAACCAGGAATCTTCCCCATTTTCAAAAGTAACCACAGTTAAATACCAACCCACAAGTACAATCAACAAGACTTATGTGCACAAATAATTGGAATCACTATAATAGAAAGTGACTTTACACCTTTCTACAGTAAAATAGAAATGACCACGGTAAACTATGGTAAAAACTGACTTACTGCGGTAAAAACTGACTTTACTGTGGTAAACACTATTCACGGTAAAAAGTGAAGTTACTGCGGTAAATACTATTCACGGTAAAAAGTGAAGTTACTGCGGTAAATACTATTCACAGTAAAAAGTGACTTTACCATGGTAACTACTATGCACAGTAAAAACAAGGTTACCCTCCAAATGATTTCTGACTAAGTGGGAATATCTCTCCAGAAAATCCACCAACGAGGAATGGTCCCGGCAACGAAACCAAAATGTCATCACCAATCCGGCACTATGATAATTCTTCACCGGGAACTCCTCGTGCTATGATTATTTACTAATGCACAGCTTTTAGTTTGGTGGATGGAATCTGGAAACACAACAACAAACATAACACAAGAATACCATAGACTATGATAAGAAGGAATGACGATAAATCTGAAATATAAGTGTAAATTATAATATCAACATGAAATTGTTACAATCTCACCCATGAGGTACTTCAAGTGTTATTGACTTCACTTGCCTTCCAACAATAACTATGGGAGAAACTTCACAATTACACTTCTTAATGGCTTCTTTAACACACCTTCAAAATGATGGCTTCCTTTACACACTTACAACAATATTTCTCACTACTTCCTTCTATGCTAAATGAGGGGGGTGGCCTCTTTATTTATAGGAATTTAGGCTTATCCACCTTATCTCTAAGATAGGATAGGAAATCTCTTCCGGCCAATCATATTCCATGCCTAAACTCTTGCCTTTACATGTAGGCTTATCTTCTAAGATAAGATAAACCTTATCATCTCACATGGGTTCCACCTTTTTAGACTTTTCCACAAATAAAATACACAAAATATTTATGACATCACTCTTTGTCCTTATTACAAATATAATATTTCTAATTCCTAATCATGTAGACCCTACTTCTCTACTTATCCCAACTTTGACATTTTAACATTACCGGACCACTTACGACAAATATTTACTTTTTACAACATTCCTATTGTACTTTGACTGTTACCGTACTCTACATTATTGGCGGCACCGTACTGACGGCGCCGTTATCTTCTATCGGACGCTACTACTAATTACACTTAACAACATCCTATTCCTAATACATACATTAATGAAATAGAAATTACGGAGGAAAAATTTCCAAGGCCTTTTCAACAAACTCATTTTACTTTTTTATTTTTTTATTTTCACATCCTGCAATCATTGCAGCCCCTAAACCACATTCCTTTCAGGGATTGTCGAATAGCTCGCATGCCTCCACATTTCACATATGTATCTGGTTAGGGCACTTGCAACTAAAACACACAAAATAAATACCTTCTCCACAATGCTTTGATGGGTGTTCATACTCTGTTTCAAGAGCTCTATTTTGGCATAGGTAGTGAGAATGCTGGAAAAGGTTGTGGGGTGTGGCTTCAAACATTCCAACCGTATTTTTCTTGGAATGTTTCCAATGTAGTTTCAACAAAACCATTTTGTGCATATCCCACCATCATGGAATTCCATGATCCCCAATCTATTTGAGGTGTTCTATCAAACCATTCAACATCTTTTTAACAGACCCATTTTTTTTTGCATACCTGCTATCATTGTTGTCCAAGAGGCCACATAACTTCAGGTATTTTGTCAAAAAGTTCGTATGAGTTGTGTATGCCTTCACATTTTGCATACGTGCCAAACTGGGCACTAAATACATTTGCTTGGAAGTTTCAAAGGCCTTTTCAACCAACGCATTTATGCATATCCTACCCTCGTGGCATTCCATGAGCCTGCATCTATTTGGGGCATTCTAACAAACAGTTTACAGCCTCCAACACGTCTATTTTGCACAAACATGTCTACCAGCACAGTAGCAACTACAACATCTGAAAAAAATGCCTCTCCAGTTCATGTTCTTGGCAGCTGTCCACGTGAGTCCCAGAAATCTTTTTTTGACGCAGACTAAGAGAATACTGGCACAGTCCGCAAAAGGGAATATGGAAAATCCATGAGATGAAATTTGGTGAGGCATCTCTTTGACAAAAAACAAGAAAACACCCAAAGCGCTTTGATTTGTTTGAAATGAACTGCAAACCACCTTTCTTTGAGGCATTTGCACATAACAGACTAGAGCTTCCTCCCCATGGTGGCAGTAGTTGCACTCTCTCTCTCTACACAACCAAAGTGATGGAAGGGAAACCCAATTTTTCCCTAAATCTTCCCTAAGAAGAATATCACGGCTTTTTTTAATTTTATTTTTAATTTCTTTTAAATTTATTTATCTATATTTTTTTTTGTTTGTTTTAATCGAAAACATCATAAAACCCTACAACAAAGTAGACAAATAAATCAACTATAGCTTAAAGTCAATCCATTACCAGAGGTGAAATTTTGACACACAAGTGACTGATCGAAGTCGACGATATGAGTTATAACTGTATTATAAACATTATTTTAATAATTTTATGGCTTAATAAAGATAATAATTATCAAGCCTATTAATGTTGATGACCCGACAAACTTGAAGAGCCGAGAACCAAATTTTTCCTTTAACCGGATAACCGTCCATGATGCTACGGGGTCCACAGTTTGGGGTGTCGACAATGACCCGAAAGGAAAGAAGGAGAGGGAAGGTGAAAAATATTCACTATGACCTGCACATCCAAACTACACAATATAACCCCTTTCCCTCCCAATGCAGAATACACAAAGTATATAAATTTACCCTTTTCACTCCCCGTAGGTGGAAATCCCTACTCATTCTCCCTCCACTAGCCTACAAATTTCCCTTTTCCCTCCCGAAATTGGTTGTATTTTATATCTCCCACACAATACATACACACATGCATTTACAAAACACATAACAAACAATAAGAATAACGTAAGGATCCTACCTTTCCATACTAGCTCCCACAATATTACATCCACAAGCTTTAATCCTTTCGAAAACCAAGCAAACACCAAAGTAATTATTCAAGCTCCAAGCAAGAACTCCCGAGACCAAAATTCCAAAAAATGTAAAATCAAGAAAATGAGAAAAGTAACTCCCATTCCTACAAATTCACACCCATAAATAGAAAAAGGAATGAGGGTGATGAGGTGGCTCCATATAGGATATCACTTCGTCATTCCTCCACTCCAACACAATAAGGAAAACCCCAACACTAAGGTAATCAAATGAAAAAGGTAAGGTTATGACATTCCTACATGCACAATCCACATGCACCCCATACCATTCAAGCACAAAATACATGTGATAAGAAGAGAAGTGACTTTATTTTCCCTCTTACAGTCAACAAGACATTTAAATGGTAAAAATTAGCCCCATACTTCATAAGTATGGTTGGTAGATGATTATGAGAGGCAAGATACCAGGTTTACTTATCCCAAAAGTCTCAAAACGTTCCCACTAAGTAAAATTTAGGGTTTGGAGAGGGAGAAAGATTGCACACAACACAAATGTAATAAATTTTATTCATCATCATGAAAAAATCTAGAACTACGTACCCCAATTATTACCCACATGTCACCTCTTCTTATTAGTTTAAAATTTAAGTTAACTTAGCTAATTAAGACACATTAACAAGTGTTAATAAAGTGACTAAATTTTCCCAATTATTAAAAACATGCTCCACAAAATTAAAACACACAAAATAAAGAAAAGGAAAACATCACAATCCCTAGGCCACATATATGAGGTCACCGCCCCCTACCATGGGAAAACCTCCTAACCTAGCAAGGAATAACACAACACTCACACAAGTTGTCAATTAGCTCTTATTGCAAACACACAATATCCCCCAGGGTTGGTCCCCAATCCCCTTTCTATGTATAGTGATAAAGTTTTCTTGCAATCATTAACAAAAATACCTCTCTAGCCTTAAGGCCATATCAATATGTCATCAAAATAAATGCATATAAAACACCATTAATACAATCCTCAACATACATCAAGTAATACAACACACACATACATCTATAAATTAACATTGTTGTATAATGTGGCTAAATAATTATCATCAGACTTACAAATTTTTAACAATTATTTGCAATTCATTGAAGACTTCAATTCTACTCTAGTAAATAATTTGCAATCATCAATAATGCAATTTGACATTCTACAAAGTCATGAAATTACCTATATATATGGTGACTCCTAACGACTAGATACTCTCAACAACACATTACCGATCCCTAATACCATCATGTTATTGGAAATTCATAAAATCAATGAGACCATGTGGTTAGTCCAATACTCTTAATATACGAAATACGTCAAGAATCCAATGTTAGTATATAAAAAGTGAGTATTCTAGATTATCATCATATCCTTAAATGTCCACCAAGGTTCACAATACACCAATATAGTTCAAAGTAACAATCAGAACATAGTAGTAATCATGATGTACCCCGTATCTTATTAACATGCTAACTAAAATATAACAATAAGTTCCGTGTCTCCAATCAACCGAAATTAAAATCATATTACATTAATTGTTGAAGAGGAGTGGGCATTACATCCCCCTCCCCTTAGATTTTACTTCCTCCTAGAAGTCATGGAAAGAGGTAGGAAACCAATGCATATGAATATAAGTCATGCCTTTCACGAGATTTCTTTATTTCAATAAAAAGTGGGTTCCTAGAACCTAATTTTTTTCCAACACTATTTAACAAAGGGAAGGGAGATTGTTGGGCACAGATACTAAACAATCTCCTCCAACAAGGTTACAAATTTTAATTTTACAGAGTAAACTCTACGAGGTTAACCAAGTTACAACACTGAGCATTTAAAAAGAAATTTTCTAACGGAATCCCAAAGAATAAACACCAAGGTCAAAGAAAAACAGAAAGGGTTACGCACATACAGGTTCCACGTAGTCACACATAGGTGCAGAAAACAACAAAATGGAAGGTAAGATCTCAATTTAGGTTGAATTATACTTCAATCTTCATTATTTAGACAAGTGTTAATAAATACCAATCATGACCCCAAAATTTTACACAAGAAAAAACACCTACTCACAGGCCTAGAAAGTTTTGGACCACACAAGATGAGGTCTAACAAAAAAGAAAACACCTAAATTAGCAAAAGTGTTTACAAGGATGCAAACTATTCATTGGACCCACTTTTATAAATCGAAAGGGTTCAATTAGATTTTCATGGTAATACTAAGCATAATCTTAGCCACAAGGTTTCTATAAATTCAATTTATACTCAAATATCAAACACACAAACACTAATACTGATTTAAAAAACCCTAAACACTTATACAATATTTCCACTTTGATGATAAGTAATCCTTGTCCAAACTATCATATCAACAAAATAGATACTAATCATTTTATATAACAAAATTGAATTTATTTATTTTGAGTACTGCCCTAGCTAAAAAAAATCTTTAAACTTTCACAAGAATAATATTATAATCAATAGGAACACTCAAGTGATCTACGAGAACTAGGAAATAAGAGAGATCCAACTACAATTTACAAGAGCAACATACAAGACATTCTTGTATAAATTTATGAAGACAAGCTTGCACCATTATCTTCCTTAAAGGATCATAGTTCTGTAAAAGGAAATAATATTCCAAAATTTCTCCATATCGTTAACATATGTTTCCTAATATTTATAATAAGCATAGGTCACCAATGACCTATTCCACACACAAGGAGGGTGTCTTTCTTAAAACTAGAGATACAAACCCTTTTCTAAAATACTACAGTCATACACTGGTCGAGCTAAGAGGAAAAAAGGGTACAATGACCCTCTGAGATCCAAAAAAGGGGAATCACACACATTTATGCTCAAATAAATAAATATAATCTAGAAAACATCACTATTTACAAGGTGTTTATTAATCAGAGTAGGTGGAAGACATAAAGGTTCAAATAGTCGTCACCTTTTCCTTGATGGGATGTAGAGTCAATTAATATGAACATAACTATTCATTCATTCAAACAGGGTGATAGCACCTGTAGGCATACCTCTAAAACATCACACTACCCATAGAGAGGTCCAAAATGACCTAGCATATACTTTTTTTATAACCATTTTACATACATTTACTGCTTGATATAACAAGGGTAGGTAACGTACTCAAACCATATCACAACCCCACATTATTAGGACGTAAAATAGATTAGATAATTTTATAGTATCTCAAGGGAATTTCAATTAGCTCAACCTTTTCAGATTTTGTCCTTTATAGCCATTTATACAACCAAGGTTTCTTATTTATAAATTTTACTTGTGCTCAATGTCATAAAATTACTCATTCCATAATCCAAAGTATAAGACAAAAGTTATAGTTACATTCATAAGGCATATTTCTTATAAGTTTTTTTACTAATGCTTTCATTTTATTATGATATCACAAATCTTACGTCATTAAGCTCCATTACCAGTGTTGGCATGTTACCTCGTCACTCTAATTAGGTGAAAAACTATTCATTTTACTTCTTTGGAATGTATAAGAGGATTCTTTGCTATTATTCACATAGTTTTATTTCTTCCATTATACTACAAAGCCAGATTAAGGAACCATCATCCTAATGTTTCAATTTACTTATTACATTTTCAAAATTCCAATCCTTGTTGACAATTTTTGCAAATGTGCAAAATTAGGCAACTCGAAACTTTGTTTTTGATGGAAGTCATTGAGGAAATGGACCTAAATAGGGGGAAGTTATATATTTTTCATTTTGTTTTTAATTACAACAATTGATTAACAACATGAAATATGCAATTATGTGTGTTTTTGTGAAATGCAACACCTCACATAGGATTTCATTCCATGTTCTTCTTTAGTAAGGAAACACATAAGCCCCAAAGGACCAATGCATTGTCTTGATGAAGGTGGGAATCATAATATATGTAGGATGTTAAACTCTAGAACAGAAAACATAGTTTCTATTTGAATGGATGAGAATTCATTATTAAGTTACATGTATTTTAAATTTGATCATTTCCTATGATTAATTGTTATTAAGTATATTATTGAGTTGTTTAATTCATTGTACAATCATTATGTATCATAAGAGATGAAAGTAAAAGGATGTACACAACTCAATTAGAGAAATAATATCATTTATTCATTAACTAAATTTAATGTCTCCCACACAATCCATGGGATGTAACTTATGATTATTGAAATAAGAGATACATGTGCATAAAGCTAAAAGAAAAAGAGTATAGAAGAAACCCATCATTACTTTGGGTTTTCTTCTATTCTTCATCACTCCAGTTATAACTCCATCTTCATATTTTCCATCCTTCTTCCATAAATGTAGCTAAAAAGAGAAAAAGAAAAGACATCAGTAAAAGAGCTCAGGGTTAAATATGTATTCGTGTGCTATTTAGCTTCAAGAAAATGAATCATTTAAGATGAAAAAGCATAAGTTACATTAAATTAATAGATGCAGATTCGAGAAAGTAGTATTGTACATAAGCTCATGAAATTCACATAAATCATGACATACAACAAAGAAAGAGAAAAGAAATACACTATGGAACACAAGAGAGGCTAAAATCCTATTGTTTTGTAACTAGTTTTTCTAAATGTGCAGGTCTAGGTAAGAAGAAAGAAAGAAACAATAACTATTGTATTTTAAAAATGCCTTCCAAGAAGCTAAATATTGATGAATACAAAATTCAATCATTGCATGATTTGAAATATTCATATCAAAAGTTTCCATAGTATAGAAATAAAAATCAAAGTAATGCATTCATTTCAAGATAATCAACTACAACAAGTAAAAAATTGAGTCAAGAAGCTCAATGTTTTAAAAAAATCATCAACATAAATGACTCTTCACTTCGTAACTTAGGATACTACATCACTTATAATAAATGCAAAAGAAGACAAGTACAACTCCAGATCATAAAGGATCATTTACCATGGAGGAAAGTATTCATTATAGATCTTCAAGAAACAAAATATCAAAGGTTTACAATCATGTGAAAGGGATCAAATTAAAAGAAAAAACAAATACAAATAATTCTTGTATCAATGAAAGAGATCATAAAAATCAAAAGGTTTCCACTACCAAATCTTCCATTTATGAAGAAATCATTTTCAGAGTGAAAAAAAATATCAAATTCTTCAAGTAAAGATTGGATATTTTTAAAGATTACATAAGCTCATGAAATTCACATAAATCATGACATACAACAAATAAAGAGAAAAGAAATATAGTATGGAACACAAAAGAGGCTAAAATCCTATTGTTTTGTAACTAGTTTGTCTAAATGTGCAGTTCTAGGTAAGAAGAAAGAAAGAAACAATAACTATTGTATTTTAAAACTACCTTCCAAGAAGCTAAATATTGATGAATACAAAATTCAATCATTACATAATTTGAAATATTCATATTAAAAGGTGCCATAGTATACAAATAAAAATCAAAGTAATGCCTTCATTTCAAGATAATCAAGTACAACAAGTACAAAATTGAGTCAAGAAGCTCAATGTTTGAAAAAATTCATCAACATCAATGACTCTTCACTTCGTAACTTATGATACTACAACACTTCTAATAAATGCGAAACAACTACAAATCATAAAGGATCATTTACCATGGAGGAAAGTATTCATTATAGATCTTCAAGAAACAAAATATCAAAGGTTTACAATCATGTGAAAGGGATCAAATTCAAAGTAAAAACAAATACAAATAATGCTTGTATTAATGAAAGAGAGCAATAAAATTCAAAAGGTTTCCACTACCAAATCTTCCATTTATGAAGAAATCATTTTAAGAGTGAAAAAAGAATATTAAAATTTTCAAGTACAGATTGAAGATCTTTATAAAACCTCAAGATCCATTATAGAAAGCCTCCATATCAGCTCAACCATCAAGCAAAAGACAACATATCAAAACAACCAAAATTTTAACTAATGATGATGCTTAAAAATCAGAGAAAGAAAGTTGTATGACCATTGTTATTCAAGTATGGAGAAAATCAAATTTATTATTCTAAGATACAATACAAAGTATAGTTTCAGATTGGATTATCAAGAAAGTATATTACATGAATGATATTCATTCAAGGTTGATAATACAATAGAGTCAAAAGAGTATTACAAATTCATCCACTGGGACATGGAAAAGGAGTTTGAATGTAAAATAGGTAGTTGCAATCATATAAACAACTAAGAAGATGTCAAATTATCCATGATTTTAAGCTACAATGCATTAAAAAAAGTTTCAAGAGTCGTATAAAAATTATGATATAAAATAATAGTAACAACTACAAAGAAGAAAGTCAAGTAAAGATTTAAGAGTATCAAAGTATGAATGCAAGTTTTCGGGATGTGCTTCAAAGTTCACCCAAGAATTGATCAAAACCATCATGATGGAAAAGGATATAGTACTTAGTTCATGTTACCCTACATAAGAAGAAGACAGTCATTAAATGACAATGATAAATCAAACAGAGCATCAACTTACCAAGTTATCTCAGTCAGTGAAATACAATATAGAACTAAAAAATATGTGAGATTAGCTGTACATCTAAGAATGAAACATCTTTTGGAAAATGCACAAATCAAATACATGAAAACATAATGAAAATAATATTAAGTTTCTATACAACCCACTGGCTAGAGGTTTAACTAACACAAAATGGTAACCATACAAAGAGTTTTCGTTGTTTATTAGCATGTGAAGAACATATTTTATCATAAAAAATAGCTAGGCATGAGCTTTATTAATGTATGTTCAACTATGCTTCCCAAAATTTTAATGAAAGAGATTAGAAATAGAATTTGAATCAAATTTAAAGTCGAGTAATTTTCATAGAATACAAGAAACATCCAATGATATAAATATATAAGAAATCATTTTATGAATACATTTACAATAAACATCTACATAAAATGGCATCAACATTAGAATATTCAATAGAAGAACATTTTTTACAACTCACTTCCTTGGCATTACATATTGTCTCACTTGTAATTACTATAAACTGAAAGTTCTGCAGTATCCATGAGACAAAATAAATGCAAGAAATAAGGGTTTCATCTTTCACAAAGATCCACATTATCAAACACAACCAGAAGCTTCTAACAGATGGTGTCCAAGGAAAATAAAATGAAATACAGCAAAGCCACAAACTTTGATGGCACAGAAACTCAATTCCAAGTCACAAAACCTCACAGACTAGAGAAATGCATAATTTTAAGCTTCAAAATATCAAAAAATGGCGGTCTGTTACAATTTTTACATGGTTTCACTACTCATAACAAATAATAGAAATGAAAATGAGTTTAGGTTTCGAGTCAGTTTACCCAGCTTGACTAACCATCACTCAACCTAACTCGACCCAGGAACTACAAGATCGTCGGTGATGACCATGTTAGTACAATATCCAATGATGAAAGACGTAAACTCTAACCAACTATACTACCAACCTGAATTTAAAATCAACTAATTTTTATCGATGGTACATGATAAGACGGCTATCAAGTAACCATAAACTAACTACCAGATCAATGATGGAGATAAACTAGCATAAAAAGATCAATGGCCCTAATAAGGTCATTAAAATCAATGTAGGTAACCTAAATAACTAAGAGTTATAATTTACGATGGAGATCAAATAAGTACAGAGATTAATGGCTGATAAATAGTTTATTAAATACATTACACCACAACTCAACACAGTGTAGAAAATTGACAGTGAAAATAAAAAAAGGGCATAAATCGATTAATGATATTTAATCACCGAACTTAATGCAAACTTCATGGTTTCTAATGACTTAATCAGATTTAAAGGTGTGGTCACCGACAACAGAAGGGTTGAGTCATTTTCACGAAGGGGAATATCCCCAATGACTACATATCATTACATTGACCTTCTAAAGTCTGAATTATATTATATGATTAAACCATCAAAAGGAGTCCAAACAATATCATGAGGGCACAGACTTCCAAAGGCTGAAAAAATTATTGATGTATTGTTAAACCAAAAGAAGGGCCCAAATACAATGATTAATTAAAAGGTGGTAAAGATTATAACATGTACAATTTTTTTCAAAGGAAGACAAAGTAATAATCAAAAGGTGGTCATTTAAAATGGTAAAGGTCCTCATGCCTTATGATTATTCAAAGGGATATCAAGATAATAATAAGTAAAAAAAGCTAATGATGTACATGTTAACGTCAGGAATCTTCTTACCTTAAATTTTGTAAATAGTACCTTATTTTTGCCAAAAGAACCGCGTACCAAATCAAAGAGGGAAAACAAAGGAATATTATTTCCACAATGCACAAGTAGCCCACAAATTTCAAGAAGACAAAATTTAATCATGCACACATGGGTAGGTGGTCCTCACATAGGTTGAATAATTTTCTAAGTAAAGGGAATTATTTTACTTACACAAAATGTATTTTTGCATGCCTTCACAAAAGGATAGAACAGAGAGGAAGAGAGAATTTATTTTGCAATGTGGGTGAATATTCAAGTGTCACATCAGAGAATTAAGTATTATTAAATTATCATCACCTACTCCAAAAAGGAAATAGTTGCATGTACATTGGAGAAAGTTTGCACCTTAAGCAAGTGGGTAATATTAGCCAGAAATATTCACCCAAGATTATTAATTGTATTAAAAATAGAGCAGTCAACTAAATTTTGATTCAGTGTATTTTTGTAACTAAGGCTATTAATGCCTCATTGTAAACTGCATGTTTATTTTTCTTCCTTTATTTATTCATGATAAAGGATAAAAATAACATGTATGGGTGAATACAGACTACAATCTATTTTTAGGAGGGATAGGGTGAATTATGTTTACTATATATTGTGTTTATTAGCAAGGCACAGGGGGAAGTTTTGGATGTATGAGTGATGGAACATATTTTTGCTATTTTTTCCCTTGAATGAGAACAAGTTATTACCTTTCCAATAATTTGCAATGGTGTGTATCTTTATATTAACTCATGTGGATGTTAATTACCTGATTTAATTATCTTATGTTGCTACAAATTTTGTGTTTCTATACAGTCTTAGTGTGCATGTTAGTTATTGTTGTGATTTACAACACAAGTGTTTTCCTTAGGATTAAACATAAACCAATTGGTTGGTGCTTCTGTAATTTGTTCTCAATATATTGTGCATATAATCACTCAAATCCCTCAATCACTTCGTTGTATCACCCCATTTCAATTTCAGTTAAAACCATCTTTTAAACCCTCAAAGCCCCAAAAAAATAGTTTATGATACATCAATAAGGAACTGACCTTGATACCAAAGACTCACCTTAATAATAGGTATACCCATAGACCTAAGGTGTTTCCATTGTATCTACAGAAGTGAGGAATAAAGGAAACTTAGAACCCCTACTATTATCCCTCAACTAGGGTGCACTTTTGAGAGATAAAATTTTTTGGAACTACACGATCAAATTTGTAGAAAATTACAATAATTTACAGCAGATTTAAAACAATAAACATAACACTTTTGGAAGAAAAAATCTACAACAATTCATTGAAAATCAAAATAAATTATTTGGCGACTCCGTAAGGCTGATTTCAGACCAGTTTTGTTGCATGTTCCATGCCTAATATTGCTACAAGATCATTGATAAGAGGATTTCCTACTAATTTTATTTCATTACCTTTAAATTATGCAAGAAGAAGAAGAGTTGGTAATACCTTACCTTATAACAGGCTCAGGAAACCCTCCTCCCCTTGCTTCACCACATGTTAATCTTGTTGTTAAATCCCAATAATTAGAATGCAACATCCACCACCACCACCACCTAGAAATTTTGTCACCTTTACTAATGGAAACCCTTTAGTAATTCCCGTTTATCATGACATACTTGTTGCTTCCTTAAAGGGTTTACCCTCATTTACTAGTGAAAATTATACCACCCTTATTGGACATATTAAATACATTGTATCCCTTTGTTCTGTCCATAACATCACTCATGAAGATGTAGCTTTGAGACTCTTAGCTACATCATTTAAAGGAAAAGCTTTGTAATGGTATAGAACTTTATCGATAGGAGTATAACAACTTGGGATGAATTGGGAAATCAAGTACTTAAGTAATTTCAAGACAATTTGATCATTTATCTCTCATAGAACAACTATCCACAATCAAGAGAGCTCCTCATGAATTTATGGCTAGTTTTAATATCAGATTTTCTAGAACTTGGGAAAGAATTCCAGCCAGTGTTAAGCCTCAAGCTGATCATGCATTTTTATACTATCTTAGAGCTTTAAATAGTGATATTTCAGCCATGATATAGTCCATGGGAGGAACTACACTTCCAACATCTTATGACATTGCTATTAGAGATGAAAATAACCTTATTCAAGCCGGTAAATTAGCTCTCACACCTTCTATGCCTTTTATAGAAGATTTGGCACCTATACATCAGTCAATTACAATCATAGAACTTGTTATTGAAGCACAATCAGATGAGTAATCAAGGCCTTGTAAACACTTGGGAATAAAGTAACATCAATTGAAAATATAATGGCTCAGCCTAATACACCTTATCAAGCACCTTATCAGCAAAATAGGTAGTCATACTACCAAAATCAGAATTATAGGTAGTTCTTATTAGCAAAGGAAATTTGATCCTAATGTTGGTAGTTCATCTAGAGCTCTTGTTCCAGTCAATATGGATAAATAAGAGTGGTGTTTACCTTGCAATAAGCCTCATTTAGCTGATAATTACCCAAATGCATTCTTGAATATAATCCTTGTTGCATAACCTCAATCTAAAACATTATACATGCCTCAAATGGAGGGTGGGCAACAAGATACTCAGACTCAAAAATCACCAGAATAATACTTAGTCATCTTTGGTGAGGAATATTTCATTCCTGTCACAACTAGGTCTTAGAAAAAAGCTCAGTATGAAGAAAAACAACATAAAGAACCTGTTTTACCTACCATTACGAATAATTCAGCAAGTGTAGGTCAAAAAACAACAAATTCCTACTACGGGTCAAAAAATAGCAAGCAGTTTAGCTACTAAAAAACAGCAAAAACAATTATAGCCTCATCCTAGAAGATTTTTCATACCTATAAATTTCAAAAGCTGTTGAAGCAGAGTCATTTTTTGTAAAATCTATGTTAAAACTTAGAATATTTTTCTAAAATTGTTGTTTCTTTTAATATTTGAGGTTATGAAAAAAAATATAGTATTTCATTATGGGATGCTTTAAATATTCCAGGACAACAAGAGTTACTTGCTCATGAGCTTGATAAGTTGCAGATTTCTTCAAAAATAGCAAAAAAGGAAGCTCATAAAACTGATATGGTTCTTAGTACAATTGATTAAGATCATGTGAAAGAAGTTAAATGGATGGTACAAAAAGTTATAAATGCTCATGATATTAAAAAACCACCACCCTTTTATCTTTATTCTATTATTGGTGATCATTTAGTTCATAATTGCATGGTTGATAATGGTGTAAAGTAACACAGTAATGCCTAAAGCAACTACAGAAAAATTAGGCCTGCAGTATGAACCTACAAAAAAGAGTGTATTGTAGCTAAATGGGACAACAACCAACACATTTGGTGTCATCAAAAATTTGGAGGTAACATTACATGTTTGTCCTAATGTTTCAATTTTACAAGATGTAACTTTTTTATATCTACCTCCCTACTTTTCTTTGTGTTTATCAAGAGATTTTACAACAAACATAAGAGGTTATCTTTCTTCATATTGGTCATTTTTTTTCTTCACTACAAGGTATGAAACTAAAGTTACAGTTAATTCAGATCCTTTGGCTAGATTTCATATTAAGCATCACACTTCAAATGTTGTAGCAAATTATGCAACTTTAGATAGGACCAATTTTGATGTCACAGCCCAAATTTTTGCATTAGATGGTGTTTCAAAAAAATTTATGGATGAGAAAATTCAAGAAAATGCTTACGATCCTTACAAGGAAGTAGAGGAAGAGTTATTTTGTGTTTATAGTTTACATGAAGAAAATGCACATATTCCCTTGTTGTCCAAAACAAAAAATATAGTAGAAGGCTTATGGAAGCTTCATTTTGATGGAGAAAAGAACAAAAAAGGACAAGGTGTAGGTTTGATGCTTACTTACCCTTCAAATGAAAGGTATTTTTCAGCTCTAAGTCTACAATTTTCATGTACTTGTAATGTAGCTGAATATGAAGCATTAATTCATGGCCTACAATGGGCCAGAAAAGAGGAATCAACATGTTACAAGTTTTGGTGATTCTGAGTTAGTTATAAATCAATTAAAAAACTTTAATGTTTATAAGAAATTCATTGCTAAAATCTTACAAACATAGAGTTTCATATTTAATGTATGATTTTGAAGCTATTACATTAAATCAGTCCCAAAAGCTAAAAACAAACATGCAGACAGACTTACAGCAGTTGGTGCTAGCTTTGAAGTGCTAGAATAGATTGAAAATGAAAAAATACAGCCACATATAAAGTTGATTATCATGCCTTTAGTGCTTGATAATGAAGAAAATTGGCAAAGTTTTTGAAGATGATGAACAAATCTGATTATTTCTGTAGCAAGAAGCTGAATTTTCTGTATTTAATCAAGAAAAATTGTAGCACTTATATAGTGATCAGATTGTTCAATTAAAGATAAATAAATTGCCTTGAGGTCTGGTCACATTAGAAGACATCTTCAGTTCATATGATCAACTAAGAAAGGACAAAGGAAAGATCTCAACTCATGCAGATAACTACGAAGAGATCTTAGTTGATGATGAAAAAAATTATTCATTGGAAATGTATGTTCCTTAGCTGAAAAATAGTATTTTATCAATTTATGCAAAGAATTTAAAGATGTTTTTCTTGGAAATACCAAGATTTGAGAGGATTTGATCCCAATTTAGCTCAGCATACCATAGAATTGTAGCCAAATTCAAAACCAGTTAGACAGAAACAAAGGCCTATTAATCCCAAGATTGAACCATTAATGAGAAAAGGGTTATTCAAGTCGATTAAAAAAGGTATTATCTTTCCTGTTAAGAAATCAAGTTGGGTAGGAAATCTTGTGCATGTTAGTAAAAATAATGGTGAAATCCGACTGTGTGGATTTTAGAGATCTTAACAAAGCTTCATTAAAAGATCATTATCCACTGCCCAATATGGATCCAATTTTAAGAACAGTTTTAGGTTCAGATAGGTTATCCTTATTAGATGGTTATAGTGGATATAATCAGATTCTTATGCATGAAGAAGATAGATACAAAACAACCTTCACCACAAAGTGGGGGACTTATGCTTATAAAAGAATGCCTTTTGGACTTTCTAATGTTGGTGCAATGTTTCAACATGTAATGGATATGGATTTTCATAGTCATTTTAAATAAATGCATCTTGGTTTATTTAGATGATGTTACTGTATTTTCAAAGAATTATGATGATCATCTTATGCATTTAAGGTAGACTTTTCATCTTTGCAGGTAGTTTGGAATATCATTGAATCCCAAAAATTCTATCTTTTCAGTCCATGAAGGTAAATTACTTGGACATATTGTTTCTAGGTAAGGTTTAGCTATTGATCCTTTCAGAATTGAAGCAATTTCACAGTTGTCCTTGCCTCATCATAAGAAAGCATTACAAATTTTTCTCGTAAAATCAACTTTGTTAGAATATTTGTTCCAGATTTTGCAACATTAGTTAAGCCATTAACAACTATGTTAAAGAAAGATAAAACTTTCTCTTGGACCAATGAAGGAAGAAAAGGATTTGAGGCTATTAAGATAACTATTTCACAAGCTCCTACTTTGGAAAATCCTAATTTTGATAAGGATTTCATATGTATGCACTTGTAGGAGATGAAGCTATTTCAGCCATATTAACTCAGGTTAATGATGAGAATACAGAACAGCCCATTGCTTTCTTTGGGCAAATCTTACATGACTACAAAACAAGGTACACTTTTCTTGAAAATAAAGTACTTTATGTAGTTAGAGGACTAAATAACTTCAAGTACATGCTTTCTAATAACAAGATACATATTTTAGTCTCTCATCCAAGTGTTAAAGTATTCTTGTTGAACAAGGAACTGAATGAGAAGAGATCAGGATGGATTATGAAGGTTATGGAGTATGATGTTGACATCCATGTTGAAAAAATAGTTCGAGGAAAAGGGTTATGTGAACATTTGATTGTTGATATGGAAAAACAATAGGCTGTAGACTCAATACAGTCATTACAACATGCTACAATTCGTATCAACAACATGAAATTTTACTACAGCCTAAAAATTAGCAACCAGGACTCAATCCAAAGGTTCCAGGATCAAGTTGGATGACTATTTGATCAATTACTTACAGCATGGTACTTATCTGGAAGGTATGGACAAGAATAAATGAAGGTATTTCAGATTACAAGCCATACCTTATGTTTTCATTGATGGTGTGTTTTTAAAAAGGATATAAATGGAGTTTTGTTGCATTGTATTGATTATGATAGAGTGTAACAATTATTATCTGAGTTTCATGAAGGACCTGTAGGAGGTCACTTCTTAGCATGTACTACAACCTTAAAAATTATGAAAGTTAGTTATTATTGGCCCAACATATTCAAGGACTGTTTTGAATGGATTAAAAAGTGTAAGAAGTGTGCATTTTTTGTTGGAAAAGAACGTTTAGCTTTGCTGCCTTTGTAGCCTATTTCAGTGGATCATCCATTCATGTAGTGGGGTCTTGACTTCATTGGCATGATAAATCCTCCTTCATCACAAGGACACAAGTGGATCTTGACTGCCACAAATTATTTTACACATTGGACTAAAGCAATAGCCTTGAAAGAAGCTAATGAGACTTCAATCTTATCATTTTATGAAGGTATAGTTTGCAAATTTGGTGTTCCAGCAACTATCATTTCAGATAATGCCTTAGCTTTTCTTGGTGCAAAGGTAACAGATTGGGTTGTTAAGCATGGTATTTATCTAGGTACTTCATATAATTATTACCCACAAGGTAACGGATTAGCTTAAAGTAATAATAAAAATATGCTAAAGATCATCAGAAGAACACTCAAGGACAACCAAAAGAGCTTGGTATCTGATGTTAAATTTAACACTTTGGGCTGATAGAGTGACTCCTAAAAGATCAGTTGGTAATTCACCGTACAAGCTTGTTTATGGACATGAGGCAAGAATGCCTATTTGAGTTGAGCTACCTGCATTGGATTTACTACATCAAATGGAATTACTTGAGAATGAACCAATGCAATTTCTTTATGTAGAACTTATGGAACTGCAAGAGCTAAGAGATCAAGCTCACTTGAACATGGAAAAGAATCAGAAATAGATCAAGAGAACATTTGATAAAAAGGCTAAGTTCAGAATTTTTAATGAAGGAGACATTGTGCTGAAATGGGATGTTGATCATGCAAAGCCAGGAAACCACACAAAGTTTGATACAATCTGGAGTGGTCCTTACATGATTTCAGCTTGCAAAGAGCACAATGCATTTCAGCTTTCAAGGCTTAACAAAGAGGAACTTCCCATTCCTTGTGAATGGTATGTTTCTCAAACATTGTTATTGCAAATCCTACAGTGTTGGTTAGAGTAGGATTTCCCTTTCAATAAGTGCAGTTCATGCACATTGCAATGTTTTTCAATTCAATAAGTGCATTCATGCACGTGATCTGGTTCACCAGATCCTTTCCCAGCTTTAGTTTATTTTTCAGAAAGGTCAGTTTTTTAAAAAAGGGAAGATTTTGGTTATATGCTTTGACTCCATGCCCAATGGACAAGAGCAAGGCACTGGTCTTATAAGCTAGCAGACAACTTTCCCCACAAGATCGCCAGAAATGTTGACAATTTTTACACTTGTGCAAAAATGGGCAACTCGAAACTTTGTTTTCGATGGAAGGCATTGATGAAATGGACCTAACTAGGGGGAAGTCATATTGTTTCATTATGTTTTTAGTTGTAGTAATTGATTAACAACACACAATGTGCAGCTATGTGTGTTGTTACAAAATGTAACACCTCACATATGTTGTCATTCCATGTTCACCTTCAACAAGGAAACACAAAAGCCCTGAAGGACCAATGCATTTCCTTGATGAAGGTGGGAATCATAAGTTATGTGGGATGTTAAACTCTAAAAAAAAAAACATAGTTGTTGTTTTCATGACTAAAGGATCATTATTAAGTTACATGTATTTTCAATTTGATCATTTCCTATGATTAAGTGTTATTAAGTATGTTATTGAGTTGTTTAATTCATTGTACAATCATTACATATCATAAGAACTGAAAGTAAAAGGAAGTACACAACTCAATTATAGAAATAATATCATTTATTCATTAAGGAAATTCAATGTTTCCCACACAAGTCATGGGATGTAACTTATGATTACTAAAATAAGAGATACATGTGTATAAAACTAAAAGAAAAGGAATGATAGAAGAACCCATCATTGCCTTGGGTTTTCCTCTTAGTTCTTCATTATTTCAAGCTCTAGCTCTTGATATTCATCTTCTCTGCATCACTCCATTGTAGCAATGTACCTAAAAAAAAACAAATAAATTGTCAAAAATTGAGCTCAGGATTCAATCTGCATGCATGTGCTTCTAGTTTCAAGAAAATGGACCTCTTGAAATCAATAGGTATAAGATAAATCAATTAACTTATACATAAATGAAAAAGTACTATCTTGAGAAGAAGCTCATGGCATTCATAGAAATCATGAAAGATAGAAAAGAAAGAAAAAGTAAATTCACTATGGAACACAAGAGAGGTCAAAAATCCTATTGTTTTCTAACACTAGTTTGTCTAAATGTGTAATGAGATACATTGAGTGCATGAAAACAAAGCCTACACTAAAGCGGTGATACACTAGAAAATGAGGGTGTGGAAAATAGTCTCCAATGTGTGAAAAATTCAAGCAAATTACATACTAGAAGGGGTGACAACAGTTCTCGACAATCTAGCAAACTGCATTCACAACAATATTCGGCATACACACACAATGACCTAATGAATCCTTATCAACAGCATAAGATAGACACCATATATCTCTCCACATTGAGATTTAAATGGCAAGAGGAATGCAAACAAACACATAATGGGAAGACCATATCCACAAACTTGTATCTATTGCTTTTCCATTAATATGCACAATTCAATCTATTACAGAATAAGGTCTTGGATCACCATGCAAGGAGTCCAATCATAAGGGCCTACAGCACATTGGCTTCACAAAAAAAATCCTTGACAATGGATTTTTGATCTATTCTCCAAAAACTACCTCCCATTACAATGAGCCTAACACTCCAATTTATAGAAACCTTTGCTTTGAGGAGAGAGAGGGAGGGAGGGAAATGAAAATCCTGCAAAATATGTCCTTCAACCACTTTATCTAAAGGTAGTAAATGTAGTGAAATGATGGTATTTTTGCTTGTAAAAGGGCTCCCCATATTGTCCCTCTGGTACTTATGCAGGAGTGAGAAATGTCAGCTCATGCTTCATTGAATGCAAACAAGCTACAAATAACAAACATTTCTAGCTCCTTCCTAGCATGCGCTTGCCATGGGGGATTCTAGACAGAGAGTGGTAATCAATAAAATCTCATAAAGGATTATACATGCTCTTTGTTATATGTGCATTAGTGGCTGGAACCGCGATTCCAACGGTAGAAATTTCTGCAGAGGGAGATTTCATTGAGAAAGGCAAAAGTTATGAAACTTCTCAGCGAATGGTATATGCTTATTTTTACTCTTGCCAGGACAGTATATGTCATTTAATGGGAATTAGCACTAGTATGGGGACTGGAAATGGTTTGAATAGATGTCTTCAATAGTTGTGACATCATGCTCACTCCAAAAATGACTGCAAACTGGTTCAAAAATATCGTAGCTCGTGAGCTATGATGTGTCTAGGGGTTATTTGAAATTTGAGTTCTCATTTGTTTTACTTAGGCACTTTGTATTTTGCTAATCTCAGGTACTTAAAAGCTTGAGCCACCATGTCTCTCACTTTAGGAGGCTGAAGATAAGTATTGACATTTTCCAATTTCGTATTGCAAATGCGGAAATTTCATCCTTACATTGGCTGCTAGCGCGCCTAGTGGATATGTTGCATACATTGACAGGGCGAATAAGAAAGGCCATGTCGACCTCCGCCTTTCATAAATCTGCCTTAACTGCGGCTTTTTCAACTATACATGGTTCCTGCGTGTACTTTTGTCCGCATATGTTCATAAAATGGAGTGCGCATGAAAAGGCTTTGTAAATGTCTGGACTGCCTCGATCAACCTTCCTCCCAGCCTACGACAGGATGAAGCCATTTCGGCGATATGCGTTCACGATCATCTGATCAAAGTCATAATGAGAGCATGATTTTTTCCAGAAAAACCTCCAGTCTAATTCAACAAAGGATAGTGCCACCAATAAGAGGTTTTCGGGTCCCAATTTTTATGCAAAATGTGGAAGCATGGACTTAGCACGTGAACTGTTTGAAAACATTCCAGAAAGAAGTGTCGTCTCATGGACTGCAACTTCTTGGATTTTTCCTTGGATAGAAAACTTAGAGAAGAGAGAAAGGGAACTCCAAAACCTAGAATTTTTCCTCAACCCATTTCTTCTTTCTCAAACCTGAAGAACTTATGCAGGTTATCCAAATTTACCTTGAGGTGTGAATTTTGGATAACATGTACCACATTCTACAAAGATAAATCAAAATAATGCATTCATTTCATGATAATCAAGTACAACAAGTATATAAATGAATCAAGAAGCTCATTAACTGAACAAATTCATCAATATCAATGACTCATCACTTCTCAACTTAGGATACTACATCAGTTCTAATGAATTCAAAAGAATACAAGTACAACTCCAGATCATAAAGGATCATTTACCATGGAAGAAAGTATTCATCATATATCTTTAAGAAACAATATATCAAAGGTTTACAATCATGTGGAAGGGATCAAATACAAATCATGCGTGTATCAATGAAAGAGGGCACAAAAATCAACAGGTTTCCACTACCACATCTTCAATTTATGAAGAAATCATTTTATGAAAGCAAACAAAATATCAAAGTCTTCAAGTATAGATTACAGATCTTTAAAGCACCTCAATATCCATTACAGAAAGCCTTCATCTCAGTTCAATCATCAAGGAAAATGCAACATATCAAAACATACATACTTGTAACTATTTTCATTGAATCACAACACCCTCCATTTTATACAAGTGTGTGTGCTTGAGCTCACAGTGTGACTGGGTAACATGGGTACTATCTCAAAGTTTTGGGACTTGATACTTGAGATACACCTCTAGAGAACATTGGTTCTTCTTCCTAATCCTAGTGCAAACTAACTCTATTGAAATGAAGCTACTAAATATCTCTATCCTATAATTTTCAAAGGACCAGGGAGAGAGGATTAACATGCAAATGAAGGAAAACTACACTACAGAGGTGATGCACCAAAAGAAGGGAATGAGAATAGATTTCCAATGTGTGAAAAGTGGAAGAAAGGTACATACTAGAGAGGGTGATGAAATTTCTCCACAATCTAGCAACTGCATTCACAATAATATTTCACACACGCTCAATGATAATGAATCCCTACGAGATCATAGAGTAGACACAAACATTTTCAACAAGATTAGAGAGGCCAGGAGAATACAAAAAACAAAGTAAGGGAAGATACATCCACAAACTTGAGTCTAGTGATTCATTAATATGCATAGTCCAAAATATTACAAAGGAAAAGCTTGGATCACCATGAAAGGAGTCTACTATAAATGCATGCAGCACATTGGCTTCACAAAAACAAAATGATAGAGTTTCTCTACTCAAACTATCCTATTCTAAAATGAGCTCACACTTCAATTTATAGGATCCTCGAAGAGAGAGAGAATTGTAATCCTAAAATCTACCTTTCAATCACTTACAAGAGGCAATAAATGAAGTGAAATGATGGTATGTTTCTTGAAAAGATCTCCCCATGTTATCCAATAACCTGTAGCTGGATAAAATGATGTGGTCGTCAAAAGAAGATCCTAATGAGAGCAACAGTCAGGGGACAAGAAGTCCCTCCTCTTTGATGGGAGAGGTTCCCTTATTTAAAGCAAGACTTATTTACAAATGTACAATGCATAACTTTGATGTGGAACTTGGATATCATGAAAGCTTTGTGAAAAATAGATTATCAATCACAAAAGCATAGAGGAATGAAGAGGCGGAAATAAGTAGAAAAAGCATTCTCCAGAATTATAGATGACAAAATAATTCTTTATGCGTGCCAGGATACAATGAATTAGAATTGGACCATTTGTATTTGAATTACTGAGATGCAATTTAGAGGACACACAGTTCCATAAATAACATCCGCAAGAATACAAAGCTTCTTGGTATAATGCAGACAAATGATCTAATAATATTTAATAGATAGCTGTGAAATAAAGGAATCAGATGAACAAAGAAAGAAGATCCTTTTGTATTGATTGCCGTATTATTTCTTACACTTTCAGAAATAAGCCAAGTTCCCCCCTTAAGAAATGGCGAGGAGAGGCTATTATATAGTTTACAAATCAGTTACCCTTGGTAACTACTTCTTTAAATAATGTTTAGTTAAAGGGCTGCTTAACGCAAAACCTTAACTAATTTACAATAAATCCGAGATGAGGAAAGGAAGAAAGGAGAAAAGTCAGGAGAAGAAGACAAGTGTTCATGATTGAGAGGGGCCCACTGATTTTAGGATCCACTGTCTAAACCTTTTTAATGCCTCTGCTATGTCTCTGCCACGTGGGACCGATGTGTTGGCAGTGGACTGGGTCCAAAATCCGAGGCACTTCTCCATCTCTTTGTCGAATTCGACGTGTGTATGATAATCTTTATTTGCTTCTTCAATAGCAGACTGGAGAGAGCAGATCTCCTTCATCTTTTCCTTGGAAATGGAATCCTCCTTGAACAAATTATCTTTGACAAAAGCTCTGAATTGAGCTTTGATTTCTTGCAAGGAGAGGGGTACACCAGAGGTCTCATCATGGAGGTGGCAATGTATATCCTTGAAAGTAGATACCACCAAGGTCTTGAAGGCCTCACCCTTCTGCCAGCTATTTTTCAATTCTCCCAAAGCTTCTTCCAGCACCTTGATTTTCCATTCCACACTGTATTCCCATGATTTTGACAAGTTATCTTTTGCATCATCGAAGACTTTTCTTTCCATTAAAATATTCTCATCAGCTTGCCCCATAAGGTGAAGGTCTACTATACAGCTGCTCCAGAGTTTGAGCTCTTTATCTATATTTCCAATAGTGGAGGAGAGTTTCTGTTGTAGATTATTCACCTTCTCATTGAGTTTGAAGGCTTCACTAATGAAATTCAACCCTGCAATGAGCATATCATCCACCATGGCCTCCATATCCCTTCCATAGATGGAATACTTGTGTATATCTTTGATAATTTGCACTTCATCTTGGCTGAGAATCACAGGTGGTGGAAGAGTAGTCAGTGGGGTAGGATCTAAAACTTTATCCTTGGACAACAGTGACTTGATGAAACCTGTAAGAACCTGAGCCTGCTCCTCCAGCTGCTCTATAGTTTGTTTGCCCTTTTTCCACTCTCCCAATGATCCTGGTGACAGTTTCCTGAAGATTGTGAATCTCACCTTCAGGGGTGGACTCTCCCATGGGAATCCTCGAGAGCTCAAGATCAGATGCTTGCAAATCATGCTCTGGCTTGTCTACTTTGGGCTTGGCTATCTCCAGGAATTGCTGGCCCTGAGCATCAGATACTATTCTAGAGGTAGTCCTGGCCTTCTTGGTAGGAGTAGGAGGAGTAGTGCCTAATAAGGCCGCCACAACATCAAAATTGGGTCCTGAGATTCGGGAGGAAGACTTTCTCTTCCTACTATCAACAAAAGGCTGCACCCATGCAAAAGAGGAGGAGGAAGAAGAAGGTGGGGCAAGAGGGCCAAGAGAAAGGGAACTCATGGCACTCAAAGTGTGCACTGTTGTTGCCTCCAGTTGAGATATGAGTGGAGCGCTCGGGGCTTCTGGTACAGAGGAGTCAATGGCACTTGGAAGCTCAGTGCTTTGGACTTCTTTTTCTTTATCCATTGGGGCTTCTAGAGCACTTATGGAGGCTGGCACTTCACTCTCTTCACTTTCACTGAGAACAATAATGTTCTCTGGACCTGAGGGCAATTCTGAATGCTTCATCATGGGATCTTCTTCAACAGGCTCCTTTTTGACTTCTTTGACTTTTTTCTGATATACTTGAGTGGATGAAGAAGGAGTGGAGGATGTAGGACCTTTAGTTGATGAGGCAGGAGGAGTCTGCACAGGTGCTTCCGAACTGGGTGTCAATGCTTCCTTCCTTGGTGTTGAAGTATCCTTGGAGGAGGACTCACCTGAATGCCTTCTAAGCTCACAGACTTTCCTATCAAACCAGATCTTGGTTCTTACTAAGACAGGGGCTAAGATTTCAGCCAGATCATCTTTCTCCTTTTTGAACCAATCCAAATCCTCCAAGGGAGTGTGTTTGATCAAGGTGTCATATTCATATGAAAACAGGTCAGAATTATCATCCTGAAGCCCTTCCAGGACTTGATACAAATTAAGCTCTTGAATCAGTTGAAGAGAAAACCTGCCATAATGTCCCCTTCTTGCCTCAAAATCATTAGCAGAGTCAGCCCAATAGTCTTCTGTGTCTTCCCTATGATAGTAATTGATTTTGATGTTCTGTTCAATAAATTTCTTCAAGTCAAAACAAGTTCTTGGCCTGAAGAAATGGACAGTGATGGGAGCTAGGGCTCTTTCTATGTTTTGTGCATCTAGAGCCGTCTTGCAGGTGTAGTTTCCCAAAGATATGGGGAAGTGCAGGCCAGTAATTTTCTTATCCCTGCAGGTTCTGTGTAACTTGTCCAGTTGCCTGCATATCTCGATCAAGGCCATTTTATCATTGCAGAACATAGGAAGATTGAGAGGGGTTCTCTCATAGCCTGCAAGCCTGATATAAGAGAATTTACTGAACTGGATGAAGTAGGCACCGTACTTCGAAATTAGGTTCATGGCTTCATCAAAAAATCTCCTTGCAGTGTCACTCTCCAGAAGTCTTACAATGTACATGGTGAAAGCATCATTCACCCTCCTGAAGTTGCGATTGCTAGTGTCCAGGGTGAATTGAGGGCAGTAGGCATATACAGGGTCACCCTTATGAGCATCAATGTATGTGAATCCAAACCATTGCCTTGATGCTGCTAGGGTATACATCAGGTATGAAGTCATGTAGAAACTTCTTTGTTTGTTGTACATTGGACAACTGCTCTGCTAGGTTCATACTGATGATTTCTGCCCAGTTGATATTCTGAGTTCCTTCACACACCATGTTGATAAGGGGGCACATCTAGAAATGGAACTCATTGGTAGAGGGTAAGCCCATGACCCGAGCTAGTAGGATTATAAAATCTGACAGCTCCTCATTGAAATCGGCATGAAACAGAACCTTAGATAGATGGGACGCCCCCTTTTTAGGGTTTTTAAGCCAAGACTTCGCCACCCTCACCTTGTATTTCTCACTGTCCTGGTCGAAGAGGGCCTGTGCCTGGTTCTGAGAGATTACTATAGAATTTTCCATCTCAGGAATCCTTAGGGCAGTGCCAATGGTGGCAGCATCGAGCTTGGCAATGAGTTCCCCATGCACATTCGTTAGCTCACTCGAGTCAGGATTGAAATGAGCACCGCAGGCGAGTACTGTATCTGCACATTGTACTGAGATTGGGAAACAGCGGTGAATGCCAAGCCACTATCATGAATCATTTGTGCCATAGGAGAGGGGTTTGAGTCTGTCATCCTAGTCCAGAAATCCCCAAAGTCAAGGTGGCGAACTTCACTGTCCCCGATATCGGGAAAGGTAGACTCGAGCGGTGAAACTTGCTCCTGACCTTGAAATTTAATCTTCATGTTGATAGCAACTGAAAAACAAGGTCACAGTCTGAACTCTTGATGAAATTGCAGGGGAATGGGTATACGCACAGAAATTTTGATTGCGAGGGTATGAGCAATTGATAGTACAGAAAGCAGTGTGCAAAAATGCGTAGGGGGAAGCTTATTAAATAGCCATTTAGGAGAGAGAAAGGTAATAAATGTGCATTAAATACACATCTACCAACTTGAAAAGCAAGATATTTGGGAAGAGCGGGAAAAATTAGCCCGGATGGCCTTTGGTTCATTTGGGACACGCGGGACGTGAAAGCGCGATTCGGCCGATGCGGGCGACGCGGGAAAAAGGATGCACAAATGCTTTCGGGACATGAGGGACGAAAGTACGTGAAGTACGTGATTCGGTCGAATCGGGAAAAAGGTGAACATTGAGCCTGGGTGAACTTGTGTTATTTGGGACAAAAAGTTCCGACGGGCCCGAAAGAAATGGACTTCGGGTAAAGCGGCCGATCGGCGAACAGGGAGCCCGAATGAACTTGGGACATCTGGGACAAAAATGTCTGACAGACCCGCAAATCACACAAAGTGACCCATAAACATAGATTTTTTCAAACTTTTTTCAACTTTTCCCCTTACCAAAACAACAGAAAAGGTGATTTAACTTAAAAATTTTCAATTTTGAACTTCTCAAAAGAGGGGAAATTTTTAAAGGACAACAGCTGGCTCCTTCTGGGGATGACTTGGCTAAAGTCCAAAAGAATGAGACAAGGCAAGAATTTAGAAAATCTAGGGGAAGCAGATCAGTACCTTATCCATTGGGTCACAGAGTCAAAAGCAGATCAATACAAAAGACAACACACCAAAACAAGGAAAAGGAAGGGGAAAGACAAACGCTATACAGAATATACAAAGGACTTCCTAATCACCTATGACTTAAACAATTTCAGGTACTGCCCACTATAAGGAAGTGGGAGAGAAGAACCATCCATATAATCAAGGTAAAAAGAATTCTCACCAGCAAAGTGCCTGATCTTGAAAGGTCCGAGCCAAAGAGAATCAAACTTGCCATGGCTGCCACGAGGTTCATGCCTTTTATCCCACAACAAAACAATGTCTCCAACTTTGAAATCCCTGGAACCTGGCCTTTTTATCAAACAAGACCTTTACTTTCTGTTGGTGAGAAAATATTCTATCAGCAACTTTCAATCTTTCCTCATTCAATTTGTAAAGGTACATGATCCTTTTATCCAAAGAATCATTGAAACTGGTGTCTTCAATGGCCTTCATTAAATGCAAGGCTGGTAGTTCCACTGTTACTGGCAATTGAGCTTCCACTCCATATACTACCTGAAAAGGAGACATCCCAATGGATCTCTTAGGTGTGATCCTATCTGCCCAAAGAGCATCATAGAGTTTCTTGTGCCAGTTCCTCTGGGATTCATTAACTAATTTCCTTATTATAGCCACCAGATTTTTGTTTGTTGATTCTGCTTGTCCATTCCCCTGAGGATAATAATCTGAGGAGTGAGCCAGGGAGATGCCATATCCATAACAAAAATCCATCATCTCAGTTGAAGAAAAATTTGAAGCATTATCTGTCACGATCTTGTTTGGCACACCATACCTCACCAAGATGTTTTCTTTGATAAAATTACATACTACTTCTGAAGTGGTACTCTTTACTGGAATGGCTTCTACCCACTTAGTAAAATAATCTGTGGCAGTTAATACATGGGTATGACCAGCACTAGAAGAGGGATTAAGTGTTCCAATGAAATCTAAACCCCATTGTTGAAAAGGCTCTTCGATCACAACTGGTTTAAGGGGCAAAGAAGCCAACTTGGGTCTACCCACGAAGGTCTGACAAGCTTCACATTTATCAATCCACTTTGATGCATCTCTGAACAAGGTAGGCCAGTAATATCCTGCACGAAGAATCTTATGAGCAGTGACAGTTGATGAGTAGTGCCCTCCACATGCTTGATTATGAAAAGCTGAAAGTAGCTTCCTCTGCTGTTCCTTGTCCACACATTTTAGAAATCTTCCATCCAACCCACGCTTAAACAAGGCATTTTCCCACAACACATATTGGGCTGATCTTAGCTTAACAGCTCTCCTCTCTTTGGCAGTCAAATGAGAGGGACATTCTCCATATGTGAGAAAGTGTGTGATATCAACATACCATTCATCAATTGAGCCAAGAAACAGAATGGTAGGAAGATCAACTTTATCCTCTGGTAACTCATGTCTAGCTCCCTCAGCGATGAGTTCACACAGGCCTTTTCCACGGACGAGCTTGGTTGGTCTAATGTCAATGTCATATTCTTGAACCTTGGCCACCCAATAACCTCTCTTAGATCCAAACTCTTGTTGTGTGAGAATGGACTTGATAGTTGTATCTGGTACAAACACTGTGGAGTGAGAGTTAAGAATGTAAAAATGAAACTGCTTGACAGCTTTAACCACTGCGAAAGCATGTTTCTCCATTATGGTGTATTTTAACTCATGATTTTTTAGAATGTAGCTCATAAATGCAATTGGGAGGTCATGATCATTAGAATCTTCTTGATTCAAAATAGCAACCAGGGTGTTATCTGTGGCTGAAATCTAGACATGCTAAAACAGGAGTTTTAGCAATAGCCCTTTTAATACCTTCAAAGGCTTCTTTCCCTTCAGGAGACCAACCAAACAGCTGTTTTCCCTTCATAATTTGGGAGATATTCAAAGTTAGCTCTGTGAAATCAGGGATGAATCTTCTCAGAAAGTTGATCTTACCAAAGAAAGAGTGCACTCCCTTCTTGCTGGTTGGAAGGGGAATTTGCTGGATAGCTTGAACTCGCTCAGGATCAATTTTTATACCATCTTTGGAAACAACATGCCCCAATAATTTTCCCTCTGTGACACAAAAGACAGATTTCTTAGGATTTAAAGAGATCCCATGTTCTCTACATTTCAAAAGAACTGTTTCTAGATGCTGAAAATGATCTGCCCTTGTTTTGGAAAATACAGTCAAGTCATCAAGGTATACGACAATACACTTCCCTTTCAAACTTCCAAAGGCCAAGTCCATAGCTCTTTGAAAAGTGGCACCGGCATTAATGAGCCCAAAAGGCATCCTTTTGTAGGCAAAGGTACCCCAAGGGGTAGTGAAGGCCGTTTTGTGTTGATCTGTGGTATTAACTTCTACCTGATTATACCCTGAGAAGCCATCAAGCATAGACAACATTTCAGATCCCGTCACAGCTTGCAAGACTTGATCCATCATGGGAAAAGGATAATTATCTTTTAAAGAAGCTTGATTCAGATTCCTGAAGTCAACACAGATACGAATCTCACCATTTTTCTTTCTAACAGGCACAATATTGGCAATCCATGTTGAATGGTGGATAGGAAAAATGATTTTGGCCTTTAATAACTTTTGTATTTCCTGAAAGATGGTGTCAGCTATCTTAGGATTGTATTGCCTCTGTTTCTATCTGAAAGGCTTAATCCCATGTTTGAGAGGAATAAAATGCTGCATCTCCTTTGGTTGAAAAGCTTTTAAATCCTCATAGGAATAAGCAAGAACATCTTTATACTTCCTTAAAAGATTAATTACTTTCCTCTTTTCTTCTGGTGTGCAACATTTTCCAATGTTCACGAGTTTAGGGTCAGTAGAACTCCCAATATTAATTTTATCATATTCAGCTGATTGTTGTGGTCCAGTAGAAGCTTTAAACTTCACATACCTGTCATGTTTGTCAAACAATTCTTCTAAACTCACCAGTCCCTTTGGAATCTTGTTCCCTTTGAGTTTGATACATCCATCTTGATCCATCTCTTCTTCATTGACATCTTCTTTATTGGAGGGCACACTTTCACGAGGCAAATTGTCACTCCCTTCAAAGTACAACTGTTCAAAGTTATCCCTGAGTTCTAAGAAAGAAAGCAAATGCTGATCATCATTGAAAACTTGCCAGTTACTTGCATTATCAGGTACACTGGGCCTATGGATCATCTCAATGGTAAACTTATCTTGAGAGAAGTCAGGATGAGGTATCAGCAATGACCCTGAGACTGCTAGTGAATCAGCCCTGGTGTTCTCCTCCCTAGGCACTGCTTCGATAGAGAAGGCATCAAGAAATTCAATAGAGTCCCAAACCTGATTCCTATAATGTTTCAATCTTCTATTCTTTACCTGGAAAAGGTTTCTAACTTGCTTGACAATCAGCTCCGCATCTCCACGAGCTAGAAGATTCTTCACACCCTTTTCTTTTGCCACATGAAGCCCAAGAATGAGAGCTTCATACTCTGTTGTATTATTAGTATTTTCAAATTGTAACTTGAATGAGAAAGGATAGACCTTTCCCTCAGGAGACACCAATATTACACCAGCTCCAGAACCAGCTGAGGAACAACTTCCATCAAACTCTAATATCCAAACACCATTAGGATCCTCAAGTGATCTTTTGGGGAGTTGGATCTCATCCGGAGACATAATCATATAGTTACCATGCCCCATATCCTCATAAAGTATTTGTGCTTTGGGATCATCTGTTTTTTGTACAATATACTCAGATTGCTTCTCAGGCAACAACTTCTTCATTTGCCCATTAACAGGTATGAGGGCATGTGACCACTCCATTTGAATTTCTCCACCCACATCCTTACAGAAGTTCCTACTTAGCAGCATTCCATAGGAAGGAGGAATGTCTGCTACTAGGATAGTAGCGAAAACCTTCTTCTCAGGCAAGGTAGCAAAACCTACTTGTGCATCTTTAATTCTTCCGACTAGGGGCACTTCCTTACTCTCCATGGAATAACAAGACCCATAAGTGCATGTGAGAGTTAGGCCTAAGGCATGGGCTACTTTGGCAGGCATTACATTGTCTGATGCCCCTGAGTCTATGACGCAATTGCTGAGTCTATGGCCTGCTATAAGAAGTGTCACATAGAATGGTTTGATCTTGTTATTGGGTGAGGTGACAACGGCTACCAGATTGGGTTGTGGCGCAGAAGATGGAGTGGGTAAAAGGCCTTTAGAGGTAGTTTTGGAATGGGAATTGACAAAGTGAATCATTTTAGCAAAAGCCTTGGGATGGGTTTGATAATATTCAGCCTCTGAGATTTGAACCTTGGTCCTTTTCAGGTGATCAATGATATCGAAAGACCCAGAAGTGGATGAGCTATCATCGCTTGGGACCTTAGGTTTATCAGTTTTAGGAGTTGAAAAAGAAGTAGCTTTAGTAGAATTGACAGGACTAACCTTTGATGTGGACGTAACAGGGATAGGAGATCCTCTTTTTACAATTACAGGGATAGTCGTCTGCTGCTCCTTGGATTTTTTGGTGGGCTGCATCACTTTCTCCCTCTGATTTGTCTGCTCCTCGAGTCATGACAGCGTATGATTCACTATTCATGTCTGCTACTACTTCATCATAATCATCTCCTTCATCAACACCTTCAGTAGTGAAGAAATTAACTCGAGATCCCTCAAGTTCTTCTGCTTCTTCATCAACCTCTTCAACAAATTCTTCACAGTCTTCACTAACCTCTTCATCCTCCGGCTCTTCAACTTCACAGGTTGCATTAACAGGAACTTTAATAGGTGGTCCTTCAAGTGCTAATCTTGTCTGAGAAGCAGGCAAATGATTTCTGGGCTGAAAATTCCTCCTTGGAACATCTGCATAAGGGGCATGCTAGGCCAATTGTTTCTTAATGGCGATGAGATTATTTGCAAGTTTTTGTACTAATGGATCAGTATTAGGTCCAGGAGTGGAAGAGGAGGAAGAAGAAGACTTGGATCTAGAAGGGTCTCTCCTCAACTTTCCTGACATGATTAAATCATCTTCGACACTAACAGCAAGAGTTTGATCCTCAGCCAATGTTGCAAGATTAGCTCTTCTCAATGCATAACTAACTTCAGGCAATTGGGCATTCAGGAAGAAGCATTTTTGAATTTGATCTACAGGTTGAGTGTCTGGTGGAATTTTATTAATCAACTTGTTGAATCGGGCCACAAATTCTCTCATGGGCTCTTGTGATTCCTTCTTTATTTGAGAAATTTGGGCCAGCAAAGCATGCACGTCTTCTGCTGGTTTGAAACGATTCTCAAACCTAGCTCTCATTGTGTTCCAGCTAGTGATAGCTCCGGCCGGAAGGTGATAGAACCAATCAGCCACATTATCTTGTAAAGTCTCAACAAAAAGCCTCACTGAGACATCTTCATGTTCAACTCCCAGAACTCCACATGCAACTATGAAGGCCGCGATATGCTCATCAGGATGTACATTGCCATCACCTCTGAATTTTGGAAAGTTCTTTCGATTACCTTTGGGTAACTCATGCAAAGGCTGAGGAAGGGCGAGAGCCCCAACCCGATGGCCCCAAGGCAATGGTACCACCATTCTTGGAAAAATGGCTTCAAGGGGAACTGAAACACCAGCAAGAATCAGAGCTCAGAGATTAGGACTGAGTTGCTCTGAAGGAATACCACCCGTAGGGGTTCTATTTTTGACAGGAGGAGTGCTTGTTGAATGAGCTCTTCTATTTCTTCCTGCTGAAGGGAAAGGAAAACCTTGCTGTTCCAAAAGCTGGAACTGAGAATCTTCAATACCAAGGGCCCTTCTCCCTCGAGTAAAACATGGAGTCGCCAGATCAAAAATGATCGATAAATGGTTATGGAACTCGAAAACAATTCCCCAGCGGAGTCACCAATAACTGTTGGTCGTCAAAAGAAGATCCTAATGAGAGCAACAGTCAGGGGACAAGAAGTCCCTCCTCTTTGATGGGAGAGGTTCCCTTATTTAAAAGCAAAACTTATTTACAAATGTACAATGCATAACTTTGATGTGGAACTTGGATATCATGAAAGCTTTGTGAAAAATAGATTATCAATCACAAAAGCATAGAAGAATGAAGACAAGGAAATGAGCAGAAAAGCATTCTCCAGAATTATAGATGACAAAATAATTCCTTATGCATGCCAGAATACAATGAATTGAATTGGACCATTTGTATTTGAATTACTAAGATGCAATTTGGAGGGACACACAATTCCATAAATAACATCTACAAGAATACAAAGCTTCTTGGTATAATGCAGACAAATGATCTAATAATATTTAACAGATAGCTGTGAAATAAAGGAATCAGATGAACAAAGAAAGAAGATCCTTTTGTATTGATTGCCGTATTATTTCTTACACTTTCAGAAATAAGCCAAGTTCCCCCCCCAAAAATGGCGAGGAGAGGCTATTATATAGTTTACAAATCAGTTACCCTTGGTAACTACTTCTTTAAATAATGTTTAGTTAAAGGGCTGCTTAACGCAAAACCCCAACTAATTACAATAAATCCGAGATGAGGAAATAAATAAGGGAGAAAAGTAAAGAGAAGAAGACAAGTGTTCATGATTGAGAGGGGCCCACTGATTTGAGGATCTACTGTCTAAACATTTTCAATGCCTCTGCTATGTCTCTGCCACGTGGGACCGATGTGTTGGCAGTGGACTGGGTCCAAAATCTGAGGCACTTCTCCATCTCTTTGTCAAATTCAACATGTGTATGATAATCTTTATTTGCTTCTTCAATAGCAGACTGGAGAGAGCAGAAGATTCCTTCATCTTTTCCTTGGAAATGGAATCCTCCTTGAACAAATTATCTTTGACAAAAGCTCTGAATTGAGCTTTGATTTCTTGCAAGGAGAGGGGTACACCAGAGGTCTCATCATGGAGGTGGCAATGTATATCCTTGAAAGTAGATACCACCAAAGTCTTGAAGGCCTCACCCTTCTGCCAGCTATTTTTCAATTCTCCCAAAGCTTCTTCCAGCACCTTGATTTTCCATTCCACACTGTATACCCATGATTTTGACAAGTTATCTTTTGCATCATCGAAGACTTTGCTTGCCATTAAAATATTCTCATCAGCTTGCCCCATAAGGTGAAGGTCTACTATACAGCTGCTCCAGAGTTTGAGCTCTTTATCTATATTTCCAATAGTGGAGGAGAGTTTCTGTTGTAGATTATTTACCTTCTCATTGAGTTTGAAGGCTTCACTAATGAAATTCAACCCTGTAATGAGCATATCATCCACCATGGCCTCCATAGCCCTTCCATAGATGGAATATCTTGTGTATATCTTTGATACTCTAGACTTCATCTTGGCTGAGGATCACAGGTGGTGGAAGAATAGTCAGTGGGGTAGGATCTAAAACTTTATCCTTGAACAACATTGACTTGATGAAGCCTATAAGAACCTGAGCCTGCTCCTCCAGCTGCTCTATAGTTTGTTGCCCTTTTTCTACTCTCCCAATGACCCTGGTGACTGTTTCTTGGAGATTGTGAATCTCACCTTCAGGGGTGGACTCTCCCATAGGGATCCTCGAGAGCTCAAGATCAGATGCTTGCAAATCATGCTCTGGCTTGTCTACTTTGGGCTTGGCTATCTCCAGGAATTGCTGGCCCTGAGCATCAGATACTATTCTAGAGGTAGTCCTGGCCTTCTTGGCAGGAGTAGGAGGAGTAGTGCCTAATAAGGCTGCCACAACATCAAAATTGGGTCCTGAGATTCGGGAGGAAGACTTTCTCTTCCTACTATCAACAAAAGGCTGCACCCATGCAAAAGAGGAGGAAGAAGAAGGTGGGGCAAGAGGGCCAAGAGAAAGGGAACTCATGGCACTCAAAGTGTGCACTGCTATTGCCTCTAGTTGAGATATGAGTGGAGCACTCGGGGCTTCTGGTACAGAGGAGTCAATGGCACTTGGAAGCTCAGTGCTTTGGACTTCTTTGTCTTTATCCATTGGGGCTTCTGGAGCACTTATGGAGGCTGGCACTTCACTCTCTTCACTTTCACTGAGAACAATAATGTTCTCTGGACCTGAGGGAAATTCTGAATGCTTCATCATGGGATCTTCTTCAACAGGCTCCTTTTTGACCTCCTTGATTTTCTTCTGATATACTTGAGTGGATGAGGAAGGAGTGGAGGATGTAGGACCTTTAGTTGATGAGGCAGGAGGAGTCTGCACAGGTGCTTCCGAACTGGGTGTCAATGCTTCCTTCCTTGGTGTTGAAGTATCCTTGGAGGAGGACTCACCTGAATGCCTTCTAAGCTCACGGACTTTCCTATCAAACCAGATCTTGGTTCTTACTAAGACAGGGGCTAAGATTTCAGCCAGATCATCTTTCTCCTTTTTAAACCAATCCAAATCCTCCAAGGGAGTGTGTTTGATCAAGGTGTCATACTCATATGAAAACAGGTCAGAATTATCATCCTGAAGCCCTTCCGGAACTTGATACAAATTAAGCTCCTGAATCAGTTGAAGAGAAAACCTGCCATAATGTCTCCTTCTTGCCTCAAAATCATCAGCACAGTCAGCCCAATAGTCTTCTGTGTCTGCCCTATGATAGTAATTGATTTTGATGTTCTGTTCAATAAATTTCTTCAAATCAAAACAAGTTCTTGGCCTGAAGAAATGGACAGTGATGGGAGCTAGGGCTCTTTCTATGTTTTGTGCATCTAGAGCCGTCTTGCAGGTGTAGTTTCCCAAAGATATGGGGAAGTGCAGGCCAGTAATTTTCTTATCCCTGCAGGTTCTGTGTAACTTGTCTAGTTGCCTGCATATCTCTATCAAGGCCATTTTATCATTGCAGAACATAGGAAGCTTGAGAGGAGTGCTCTCATAGCCTGCAAGCCTTATATAGGAGAATTTTCTAAATTGGATGAAGTAGGCACCGTACTTTGATATTAGGTTCATGGCTTCATCAGAAAATCTCCTTGCAGTGTCGCTCTCCAGAAGCCTTACAATGTACATGGTGAAAGCATCATTCACCCTCCTGAAGTTGCGATTGCTAGTGTCCAGGGTGAATTGAGGGCAGTAGGCATATACAGGGTCACCCTTATGAGCATCAATGTATGTGAATCCAAACCATTGCCTTGATGCTGCTAGGGTATACATCAGGTATGAAGTCATGTAGAACTTCTTGGTTTGTTGTACATTGGACAGCTGCTCTGCTAGGTTCATGCTGATGATTTCTGCCCAGTTGATATTCTGAGTTCCTTCACACACCATGTTGATAAGGGGGCACATCCAGAAATGGAACTCATTGGTAGAGGGTAAGCCCATGACCCGAGCTAGTAGGATTATAAAATCTGATAGCTCCTCATTGAAATCGGCATGAAACAGAACCTTAGATAGACGGGACACCCCCTTTTTAGGGTTTTTAAGCCAAGACTTCGCCACCCTCGCCTTGTATTTCTCACTGTCCTGGTCGAAGAGGGCCTGTGCCTGGTTCTGAGAGATTACTATAGAATTATCCATCTCAGGAATCCTTAGGGTAGTGCCAATGGCGGCAGCATCGAGCTTGGCAATGAGTTCCCCATGCACATTCGTTAGCTCACTCGAGTCAGGATTGAAATGAGCACCGCAGGCGAGTACTGTATCTGCACATTGTACTGAGATTGGGAAACCAGTGGTGAATGCCAAGCCACTATCATGAATCATTTGTGCCATAGGAGAGGGGTTTGAGTCTGTCATCCTAGTCCAGAAATCTCCAAAGTCTAGGTGACGAACTTCACTGTCCCCGATATCGGGAACGACAGACTCGAGCGGTGAAACTTGCTCCTGACCTTGAAATTTAATCTTCATGTTGATAGCGGCTTGAAAAACAAGGTCACAGACTGAACTCTCAATGAAATTGCAAAGGAATGGGTATACGCACAGAAATTTTGATTGCGAGGGTATGAGCAATTGATAGCAAGAAAGCAGTGTGCAAAAATGCGTAGGGGGGAGTTATTAAATAGCCGTTTAGGAGAGAGAAAGGTAATAAATGTGCATTAAATACACATCTACCAACTTGAAAAGCAAGATATTTGGGAAGAGCGGGAAAAATTAGCCCAGATGGCCTTTGGTTCATTTGGGACACGCGGGACGTGAAAGCGCGATTCGGCCGATGCGGGCGACGCGGGAAAAAGATGCACAAATGCTTTCGGGACATGAGGGACGAAAGTACGTGAAGTGCGCGATTCGGCCGAATCGGGTGAAAGGTGAACATTGAGCCTGGGTGAACTTGTGACATTTGGGACAAAAATGTTCTGACGGGCCCGAAAGAAATGGACTTCGGGTAAAGCGGCCGATCGGCGAACAGGGAGCCCGAATGAACTTGGGACATCTGGGACAAAAATGTCTGACAGACCCGCAAATCACACAGAATGACCCATAAACGTAGATTTTTTTCAAACTTTTTGAACTTATTCCCTTACCAAAACAACAGAAAAGGCATTTAACTTAGAAATTTTCAATTCTGAACTTCTCAAAAGGTCTATTGGGACCCACTTTTAACCACAAATCATTGTCTTCGTAGCATTTTAGATGCAAGTCAGGTATGAAGAACCCTGATTCCTTCCACAATTGTTTAATCTGCAACCCCAAAATCTGTAATACATAAAAATAGGCCCTTTTCCCCATTTTTCCAAATTTTTAGCAAATTTTCATTAACTCCTTATATTTTTCTTGAATTTGGGGGTTAGAGAAAAGAAAAGGGGGTGCCCCAAAATCCAAATTTCTTGTTTTCACCATTTCTGCCTCTCCAAGTCTTAAGGAAATAGATAGGTTATCGAAATCACCATGGGGGTAAATTTTGGATAACAATTTGGCAACTCAATGGGGCCATGTACCTTCCCGATGAAGTGATAAGTGGATTTGCAACATTCATTAGGCATAGGGTGAACCTGGTAATCTGAAATTGTTCTGAAACTTTGAAAACCAAAGTTCTTAAGACATTGAAACATTTTTCTTAAACCTAGAACTTCATTCCGCTATAATATCAAATCTTCCCCCAATACTAATTTTCTAATTTAAGAACTCAGTTGCTATTTTTAGGAATTAAAAGGATTTAATATTCGAAATAAGTCTCGTAACTTGATTTTAGTTGCTCTGCATTTTTCTAAATTTTAACTTTGCAACTATTGTAAGCAACTATGAGCTCTGTTACTGCAACTTCTCTTTCCGAAAGCGTGATGAGTTGTATACAAGTATACACTAGAAATTAGGGAAATTAAATCCTATTCTAAGAACAAAAAAAATGTGTAAAATCACTTGGAGGAATTCGAAACCCTAGACTTATATGCACAAGCATGATAAATTCTTCCTTCTAGTAGTAATGTTTGAGGTAAATTCCATTAACTGGAATATGCAATTCTTCACCATCCAGCTTATCTAGTAGGAAGGCATTTCTACCTTTTCATTCATTGGTCATATATGGACCACTCCATATAGCATCGAACTTGGAATGCTTGTCTTGATTTGCACGATCAACATCCCACTTCAATACCAAGTCTTATAATTTTAATGTACTGGCTTTATCCTTCTTGTCGAAGCTTCTCTTGATCAATGTTTGATCTTTTTCCTTGGTTTGCATTGCATGTTCTCTTATTTCCTCTAATTCCATCATCTTTGCATAACTGATTTCCATGGGTTCAAAATTAGCTAGTTCTAACTGTTTCATGAGTTCCAATGTCAACAACTCAAGTGATATAGGTAGCATTGCTTCTTTTCCGTATACAAGCTTGTATGGAGAGTTGCATGTGCACCTCTTCAGTGTGATCCTATCAGCCCATAGAGTGGATTTGAGCTTCATATGAAAGGTTCTCTGATTCTCATCAAGGGTCCTTCTAATGATCCTTAAGAAAAAAAATTTGTGGACTCTTCCTGGCCATTACCTTGAAGATAATAGTTTGATGAAGTGTTGAGGTATATACCATTCTTGACTATTATCATTCCCTTTTTTTGGTGCATCACCTTTGTAGTGTAGTTTTCCTTCATTTTCATGTTATTCCTCTCTCCTTGGTCCTTTGGAAATTTTAGGATAGAGATAGTGATTAGCTTCATTTCGGTAGAGTTAGTTTGCACTAGGATGAGAAAAAAGAACCAGATTTCTCTGGAGTTCTATCTCAAGTAGCAAGTCCCACAACTTAGAGATAGTACCCATGTTACCCAATCACACCGTGAGCTCAAAAAACACAAACTTGTGTAAATTAGAGGGTGTTGTGATTTGGAAATAACAGTAAATAATGATGTTTCTTAAAAATTAGAGAAAGAAAGTTACATGACCATTCTCATTCTAGTTTGGAGTAAATCCAATTAAATATTCTAATATACATTGCAAAGTATAGTTTCAGATTGGGTGGTCAAGAAATTATATTACAGGAATGATATTAATTCAAGGTTGATAATATAATAACATCAAAAGAGTATTAGAAAATAATCCACTAGGGAAATGGAAAATGAGTTGGAATGTAAAAGAGGTAGTTACAATCATATAAACAACTTAGAAGATGTCATATAATCCATGATTTTAACCTATAGGACATTGAAACAAGTTCTAGGAGCCCTACATAAATTATAATACAAAACAACAGTAATAAGTACAAAGTACATATTCAAGTACAAATTTAAGAGTATCAAAATATGAATGTAAATTTATCAGAATTTGCTTCAAATTCTACACAATAATTGATCGAAAACCTCATGATGGAAAAGGATAAATTTATTTGGTTCATGTTACCCTATAGAATAAGAAGACAATCATTAAATGACAATGATTCATCAAACAAAGTATAAACTTACCAGGTTATCTTAGTTAGTGAAATACAATAAATAACTCAAATATCTATAATATTAGCCATACATCTAAGAATGAAACATCTTTTAACAAATGCACAAATCAAATAGATAGCAGCAAAATAAAAACAATATGGAATTGAAATTTCTAGACATCCAGTTAGTCTAGAGGTTCAACTAACGCAGAATGGTAACCATACAAGGAGTATGCCCTTTTTATTAGCATTTGAAGAACATATTCTATCATTAGGAATAGCTAAGCATGAGCTCTATTAATGAAGTTTTAACCATGTTTCCCAACATTTTAATGACAGAGATTAGAAACAAAGATTCAATTGAATTCAATGATGAGTAATTGTCATAGATTACAAGAAATAACCAATGATATAAATATAGAAGAAATAATTTTATGAATATAATTGCAGTAAACATCTACAGAAAATGGCATCAAAATCAGAACAATCAATAGAAGAACATTTTTACAGCTCACATCCTTGGCATTACATACTGTCTCATTTACAATTACTATAAACTAAAAGTTCTGCAGTAGCCATGAGATAAAATAAATGATAAGAAACTAGGGTTTCATCTTTCACAAAGCTCCAATATCAAACACAACCAGAAGCTTCTAAAAAATGGCATCTAAGGAAAATAAAACAAAATATAGCAAAGCCAAAAACTTTGAGAGCACAAATACTCAAAATATGAGAACTCAGTTCTAGGTAAAGTTTAACAATTTTTTTCATGGCCATTACATTTCCTATTAAAATCTAATTAGAAGTTACACAAAATTCAAAAGAATCAAAACTCACCGTTTAAAGCTAAGAATTAAAAACCCTCATGGGAGTTCATTGTATGTAGAGAAAATCAAGAGTACCCAAAGCAAGTTTTGAAATCATTTATAGAAAATAAACACAAATAGAAGCAACATTTCAAAGTTCCAGTTCATATTTGAACTAAAACAAAAATAAAGAATAGCTTTAGTTCTTTAAAAAAAGGTTGCCTCATCTTTTTTTTTAAAGAAATGGAAAAACATTCATGCACTGAGTTCCCATCAAAAACTTAAAATAAAGTTAAAAAAATATCAGAATGAAAACCATTTACTCAAATGACTCATAGTGAAGCCGAATGGAGTAAAGAATGACAAGTATTCAAACCCACAACCTCACAGGTGATAAAATTGCAAAGTTGGAGCTCCAATACCAATGATAATGATGTCCATGACTAAATATATTTTAGAAGAACTCAGAAAGAGATCGGAAATGAAAAAAATATACAAGATTCAAAGTAACAAAACCTCATAGGCTAGAGAAATGCATGATTTTGAGCTTCAAAACATAAAAAAATGGTGGTCTGATACAATTTTGGCATGGTTTTTCCACTCATAACAAGAAATAGAAACATGAAAATGTGTTTATGTTTCAAGTCATTTTACCCAGATCAACTAACCGTCACTCAACCTAACTCGACCCAGGATTTACTAGAATCAACAAAAATGATCATGCGATTATAGGATCCAACGATGCAAGATGCTAACTCCAGACTAGCTATACTACCAACCTGAGTTGAAAATTGACAGATCCTTATTGATGGTACAATATTAGACGGTTATCAAGAAACCACAGACCAAAAACCATATCAATGATGGAGATAAATAATCAATACAATCAAATTTATTAGGATCATTAAAACGTATACCACATGTAGGTAACCTAACTCACTAAGAGTTAGAATCGACGAATGGAGATGAAACATGTATAGAGATCAACAACTGATAAAAAATTTATTAAATAAAATGCAACACAATTCACCATAGTGAAGTAAATCAATGGTGAAGATTCGAAAAAGGATGGAAATCAGACAGATGAAAGATTTGATCATTGAAATCAATGCAAACTCTAGGGTTGCTAATGACTCGATCAGAGTTAAAGGTCTGGTTACAATCTGACAACAAAAGGGTTGACTCATCATCACGAAGGTTGGACCAACCCCAATCATTAATATATCAATTGCATTGAGCTTCTAAGTTCTAAATTATATTGTATGATTAAACCATCAAAAGTATTCCAAACAATATCATGCAGGCCATAGGACTTGCAAATGCCAACAACATTAAATGATGTATTAAGTTAAACCAAAAGAAGGGGGCTTAGGCCCGAATACAATGATTAATCAAAAGGTGATAAATAATTAGGGTATGTACAACTTTTTAAAATGAAGACCAGTTGGTAATGATCAAAAGGTGGTCTGTTTAAATGGTAAGCGTCCCCATGCCTTATGATTATTCAAAGGGAGATCAAATATATTATATGCAATTACAGATCAGAAGCTAATGATGTACATGTTAAGGTCAATAATCTTCTTACCTTAAATTTTGCAAAGAATACCAAGTATTTTTCCAAAAGAACCTTATACCAAATCAAAGAGGGTCAAGATTACCTTAAACATTACAAAATACCTTACTTTTACTAAATGCCTCAGTGCACCAATCAAAGGTGGCCTATATGATTATAGAGTGCCCACATGGAGTGTTGATCATGTGCACATGGACAATTGGTCCCCACAGAAAGGGTAACATTGGAGTCTTCTACTAAGTGTTGAAAAGGATAAAGAGAATTATTTTACTTACATAGAAATATAATTTTCCATGTGATTCACTAAAGGAAAAATTAGAGAAGAAGGACAGAATTTCCTTTGTAATGTGGGAGAATAATCAAGTGATCACATTAGAACATTAAGTATGATCATTTAATCATCACATACAAGACAAAGGACAATAGATTCATGCACATTGCGAAAGAAGACTATTGCACATCAAACAAAGTGTCTAAAATTAGCCAAAAATATTCACCCAAGTTTATTTATCGTAATAGAAATAGATCACTCAACTACACTTTGACTAACTATATTTTTGGAACTAACGCTATTATTGCCTCATTGTAAACTAGCATTTTTATTTTTATTCCTTTATTTATTCGATGATAAAGGATAAAATTAGCATGCATGGGAAAATACAAAACTACATCGTATATTTTTGGATGGTTAGGGTGAAGTATTTTTTCTTTATATTGTTTGCCTTAGCAAGGACACAAGGGAGCATTTTTTGGATGTATGAGTGCTGAAGCAAATTTTAACAGTTTTTCCCTTGATTGAGAACCAATTATTGTCTTTCAAATTATTTACAGTGTTGTATATCTTTCAAATCATCTCTTGTAAATTTTAATTCCTTAAATTAGTTATCTTAACTTGCTACAATTTTGGTGATTTCTATATAGTCTTAATGTGCATAGTTAGCTTGTTGTGTCGTTGTGATTTAATCCCTCAACACACAATGTGTTGGCCTTAGGATTTAGCTAAAATGCATTGGTTTGTGCTCCTTTGAAATTTCTTCTCAGTATATTTTTTCATGTACTCAGTCAAAGCTACTCGATCACTTTAGGTGTATCATCGCATTTTAATTTCAATTACAACCATCTTTTTATGCTTAAAAATTCCCCAAAAACAATAGTTTAGGATACATTAATAAGGAACCGTGTCCTTGATACCGGAGACTCACCTCAACAATAAGTATACCCACACACCTGATGTGTTTCCATTGTATCTACGGAAGTGAGGAATAAAAAAATCTTAGAACCCCTTTTTTTATCCCTTTACTAGGGTACACTTCTGAGAGATAACAAGCCCCTCAGTGATAGTTCCAATATGTTCAAGTTTAACATATTATCCATTTAATTTTTCAAAGTAGGAGGAGACAAACATATTACATTATTAATTTTTATAGAAATAACAGATCATTTACCAAAATGGTACACACCACTTTTACAATTTTTTTCCCAAAATATAAAAACAAGAGATCATTAACCAAAACGGTACTCACCAAGTTTATGATATTTTTCCCAAAATATATATGTATCCATAAGTACTAGTAAGAATTACGATGAAGGCACACAATAGAGATATAATTTTTATTTTACGAATTCAAGGATTCTAGATTAGTATCAGGGAGAAATAATTTTTATGATTAAAACTCAAATAGGCTCACTATATTTGAAAGAGAGTGAGTTTCCAAAACAAAACTTATACCTCTCCAAAATATCATCAACCAAACAATCAAGGTGACAAAGGGGATATTACCTCATAAACACTACTCTTCCTCATCGAGAGCACATCAAATTATCAATATGAAAGTGAACTGATTTACTCAAACATAGCCTATAAGGCCATGAGTTGCATCCCTAGATGAAAATCATGACATAAACACAGTTAAGATCATACCTTAAGACCTATAAAACAAAAAAATCTAAGAACAAGGTCCAAAAAGGACCCTAAGGAATCCATATATGTCTTAACATAACTCAATACTAGTAGACTATAGTGTGGTATACTTACACAATTTAAGAGGTAAAGACAAGGGTAGGTTTATCTATGGGTCATCAAGAGAAAAATATTCACACTATTTTAAGTACAATGCTCAAAGGGGATTAAGTCTAACCACATTTACCCAAGGTACATACAGTCCAATTGATGATATTTTCTAAAATAAAATAATGGTAACATGAAAAAACTCGTTATTTCCCATCTGTGAACCATCACATCCAAACAATACGCTATCCACCAAGGACCTAAAAATATCTAAGAGATAATTTATCTCTCACAAACTCCATAAATTCCTAGCGTATAATACATTTATTTTGAGGAGGAACAAATTTCCTACTAGGGTGCAAAAGAAACACCATCGTCAAACTACCAACTAAATCGTATGACATGGAGAAATCTCTCCCTATAAAGGTTAAGTATCGAAGGAGTCACTCGAAGAACCTAGACACACCAAACCCCACCACTCCAAAAACCAAATGCACAAATTAAAGAACCTATGAAGACAATCAAGACACCTACGGTGTATCCCCATACGACATGAGATCACAATAAACACATTATAGAACTAGCTCATCCAAAAATAAGAAAAGGGTCACGTAACATTCTTAACAACATTTATCCAAGTGGCCAACGAGATAAACAAGATTTAAGTCACCAATCAAAGGTAAACTCCAAGAAATCTTGGAAATCAAATAAAATGGCTAAGTAGCCACATTGCAATCTAAAAATAATTCAATAAGATAAGAATAACAAGAAGAGCCTCATGATTCTCAATCAAAAGATGAAATAAAATTATGGTCATTGATAAAAGAACTTAATTTTACAAATCTAAAACATAGAAAATTTCCACACCACTTTCATTTCGTAGCCCTTTACGGGCCACCAGTAGGGGTACTATTCATTGAGCTCAGATCTAAGAACACACATACAAAACTGGATCAAATGTGACACCATGTCCTGTTATTTACTCTCCCATTAAGTGGTTAATTCCACAAGAGAAAATTCAAACCAACTCATCTAGCCAGTGGAGAAGAAGGGGGAGCTCTAACAATTAATCAACCTTTATTTTTCCCCAGAAACGGAGCCCTAAGCTACCTCTTGCGCTAACTCTCAAGAGTTGCACCACACAAAATAGCACTCCAAATAAGGGAGGGTCTCTACGGGTCAACACATCACATTTCTAAAACAAAGATCTAGGAACCCAATAACCAAAATCTTCACAAGGAAACCTAGTTCCTATCAGTTAAGAAGTTCACAAAAATATCCAATTGAGTAACATTTCCCATTAACCGGGTTCGACAAGAGGCCCACTTAGGCCATTAAAATTGTCCAACAAATTTTATTACTGTTATTATAATTTTAATCCTAGAAGTTCTAGTATCATATGTTTAGGTTTCATTAACTGGTTTTCATATTCCCACGTTTTCCTTGGGTCCAAGTGTAAAACCCACGGCTCTGATACCAAGTGTAACGCCCATAAAATTTGACATTCAAAACCATAATTAAACCGACTACTTTATTAGGGAAACTTTTTGTTTTTTTGTTTCTCTGCACCTCTCCATTTTGTGTTTTCTTCCTGTCCATGTATTTCACATTTGCAAGCGTAAGATGTCATGTTTCATGGAGTTTTGATGGTGGATTAGGATCTGGGTTTGTGTTACTTCTGTCTGACCTCCCTCATCTCCTTTTTCCTTGTTTCATCCTCCCTCAGTAGAGTATCTCACCTCTTTCCTTTTCTAGTGTATCACCTCTTTAGTGTAGGCTCATGTTTTTTACATTTCTTAACTTCCCCTTCCTAATATTTATTTAAAAATATATAGTTTTTCCTGTATTTGAGTAGCTTGTGGCATGTTTAATTTATTTCCTACCATAAAAGGTCTAACAACCTAGCCTAGCCACTAAGTGGCCCCATTAAGAATTACTCATGCCATTTTATGTAATCTCACTCCCAAAAAATGCCCCACTCACTTAGAGTGCCATGTTTGGGTGTTATGATTTTTCAACCATTACATTTGATCTATTTAGGAGCCATTGGATCTAGGTTTCCTAATCCTTAAGAGGTTATCTTAAGTTCTTTACTTTTACCCTAAACATCATTCATTTGATCCATTTTGAATTTTACAGGGTTGGACCGAATGCTCCAGGAGGAGAAGTCATTCGAGGCCATTGAAGTACTTGGGAGGGTTTAGTAAGATCTTAGACCAAATAAACCAACTTTTTGTGGGAAATCATTTTGTTGTTAAAAGTAAAAGATCTATACCAATTCCATTAGTGGCATATTATTTACCCTATTTTATTTGGAGTTATTTGAACTTTTCTCTTGTAGGTTGAGTATTTATATACATTGTGTATATTCATTCAATATTATTAATTATCTACATACTAACCATTTATATGGTTAGGGACTTTAGTTTTCCCCTAACAAACATCATAACATTTTATTTTCCAAGGTCCATCATTAAAAGCATGTAGGGTTTAGAATATATAAAAGTATAACCATTAACCTACAGCAAAATAATTCACATGACACGATGTTTTGATTGGATCATGCACCCCAGAAGAAAACAAAGAAGAAAATATAGGAGAGACAGTAACAGAAACACTACCTCTCCCTTTTTTGCACATGTAAAGGGTAAACATGCTTATATAGCAGGAATTTATACATTAATGTGGTTTAAAGTATAAAACCAGTAACCTTAACTTCTTGTAAACAAACAAAATATATGTTACTAATAATTTGATAAGATTATTTTCTTGAGGAATTTGGGTATAAGCTTGGACATTTATCTGAAAGTATAATTATATAAATATATATATATGGTCATATAAGCTATATATATTATATATTTTATATATAATTTCTTATCCCCATTTAGTCATATAAGCTATTTTTATTAGAAAGTCTTAATAAATTTGGTCTCAATTTATTTGTATAATTTAATATTAGTAGGTAGTTTATCCATATTTCCATGTCTTTAACTAATGAGACAATTGTGAGGTGGAGTACAAGAGATAACGAAAGGTATATATTTTTTTATAAAATCTACTCAACAATTCCATGAAACTTAGTGCATAGAGAAAAATACTTCAAATATGAGTGTTTTTTTTTTTGCATGATAGTTTGAAATAGATTGGAATGCATAGCAACTTTTATTAGTCGGTTCTCCATTTCTTCTTTGGAAATACAATTTTCCAAGCATATTTTTACCAATTTGAAAAATCAACAATACTTTCTATAGTCATCCTTATATCATTCCTTAGGCTTAGGAGATGAGGGTTCACAACTGGCTTTAGACGAGCGATAAGAATCAGATTTACAACTGTGAAACTTACGAGCTTTTCCAAACAAAATACAAGTGTTAGGAATATTATTTAACTACACATTATACTAATTTTGGTAAATGAAATTTGACAACATGAATGTCAATATGTTCAAATGAAAATAATTAAAACCTTCCACTCTAAGTGGGAACCCATGTATGAGGAAAAATTTACAACATAACGATTCACTCTCAAATGGTTCAAATAAACAAGTTTCATTTCAATGGGGAGGACTATTTCAAGAAAAAAATACCATAGCTTCAATTTTGAAGACTTCAAGAAGCTCTTGAATCACAGTACAAAGAAACAACTGAATGGGGAGGCTCTCAAATTTGGTGTCTAATGTCCAATAACAGGAGTAATCCATCCTCCTTATATCAACATGCAGCACATGAAAATAAAAATTTAACCTGATAAGGTGCATGGAAATGAAATAGGTAGAATCCCTTACTGAGGTTTTGGATATTTCTAGACTCCCAATAGTTCTTGATCCCTCTTTGAAGGAAGGATTTTGAGGGGATACAACCACATAAGTAGGTTATCATACAATTGTTACTATAATATTTAACCACATAAACAATAAACTAATAAACTATAACAACATCAGGACAGGTTTTAGGGTCATTACCTTGTCTTAAACTACACAATATGGGAGACAATTTTCCCTCCCAATACTTAATAGATCTGTAGTGACCAATCCTCACTCCACAGTTATCATATTTTGGATTTTGATTACTATTTATTCATAGACATGGACTTTACGAGCCTACAATTTTCGTTTAGCATGATGATAGATGGTAGAGATCCATTTTGATCTAGTGATATATTAGTGCGATACTACATATTATGCTTGTATGGATTCTTATAGGTATGTATACACATTATACATTGATCTTGATGATGTGTTTATTATATTATATGTACTGACATTACGAAATTCCATCGTATGGACTATGTTTTGGTTTTTGAACTAATCTTGCGATTGCATTGATATTGATGAAATGGTAGAATTGAGATGTTTTGAAATCATAAAAAAATGGTAGCACTGCTTAGATTTGATGATTTCTTCATGATTTGATGATGTTTATTGATGGGTGTACATGTATTTTATTATTTATGTATTTGATGTGGCCATGAGGCCAAAGGAGGTATTGTTGATTTTTTCAGGTGATTATATCACAACAAACAAAAGGGGGAGAGGAGGCCAACCATAGTGGAATATTAGATGGATACAATGAAGGTCACCATGACATATTTAAGTTCAATTTTCTTGTTGATGTAGTGCCCCTCTTGTCCAGTTATTGAGTTGCACACCTGTCAATTGTCAGAAAATGGAAATGAATTCTCCTAAGCATATTTTTAGACCTGTCAATTTCCTTGCACAATATTTGAAGCACTTTATTTTGGGATCCAACACACTAACCACCATGAAACCCAAGTTAACATTGTAAATTTATTAGTAGTTGGTTAGTGCCAACAAGTTTGGGTTGAAATCAAATTTTACTGAACATAATCTATGAGGAACCGTGCTAACTACAGCTATGTCAATAGCCACTTAAAATCTATCCCACTCTGGGTAAAATTAGTCCTTCACAAAGAAAGTAATTTTTAATCCTAATATTTCCTCATTTTACTTCACATGAACTGATTATTATTCTTCAATCTATATCTAGTCTTGAATAAGTTTCAATTGTCTTTGGAGGGATCTACAGTCTTATTTCTATGGAATAAACAAAACACTGTAGGGAGTTGTGTGTAAATGAGGACTTGTTTCAACTGTCCTAAAAGAAGTCCATTGTGGGTTAAATAAACCTTTCACATAGAAATATACTTACAATCCCAATATCTCCTCACTTTTCTATATTTAATTTTTCCAATCTAGGTCTATATTTGTGTCTGCAGTGGGTCCTTTGATTTTGGGATGAAGGATTAATTCCCTGTATGGTGTTTTTTGTTGATGAATGCAAATGGAGAAGAAGTTGGATGATTCATAGATGCATTATTTGGCTAAAATTTATGGTGTGGGAGGCAGTCCTACGTTAGACATTGGTCTCTACTTCTTTGTGCAAGTCGCTTATAAATTATAGAGTCATTCTTTTCCACGCATACTTCTTTCTCAAGCCAAACTGATAGTCTCCATCAAGGTTGATGCCACTGATGCAAAAATCCACCCATAATTCTATACATTATATGTATTCTCCAAATATATGCTTTATTTTAATGTTCACCACCATACACCTTTCCTTTAAAGTTGCTTTCAATTGCTAAACAATTCTATAAAAAACTATCAACACAATGCACGGGAAGTGAAGGCCATGTACGTCACAAGATGCCAAGATGATTGAAATTTTTTCCATGAAACTACCACATTCAGATCATTAAATCCAAATTTCTCATAAAAAAATGGCGTTCAACCTTCATTTATCAGGAAGCAATAGTTGAAGAGGATATCAGAGGGTTTGGCTACCTTAGTCTTTGTCAAGAATTAAGGAAAAGACACTAAAATTGTTTAATTAGATGCCTCGTAGAGACTTGTTCTCATTGATTGTGTTGGTGGCAAGATGCGCGCAAACTTGAGTTTTCTAGAGAAATAAGAAAGCCCTCAAATTGTTTCCAGAGTACCTAATGCTGATGTGGTCTCATCAAATGCGGGGATCATGGGATTAGCACACAAGGTATGGATCACTCTTCTGGCCACTTCAAACTAAACATTTCATCATTTTTTTATCATTGAATTTTTGTATGTTGTATATTAAAAAATAAATTAAACTTAGAATGAAGGATACGGATTTTACCTTTCCAAAAAATATTATTCTTAAATTTTTTTTTAAAAAATGGCTTGGAACCATGCGCATAGGAGCGCCATGTTGAACCATTAATAGAAATTAAAGCCTTAAACAAGATTCATGTCAACCCAAGATGACTAACTCGATTATGTGCCTTAAAGAGGTAATATTCGATACCCTTTCAACACTGTAGTCACTTTTGGTGATGTTCCCACTTGATGAAATTATGATTGGTTTTGGATTACAATTGTCATATCAATTTGTTGTAACTAGAAAACACCTTCATCTACCTTTAGAATACCTATGCAAGAATTGAAACCAACTCTTAGTTTCATAAAAATAATTCGTAAGCTAGAGTTGTAAGTGGATGTTGGAGTCACTGGTCATCTTACAACATTAGTTTTCAATGTGTTTACGATAATTGGTCCTCGAAGTCTCCTTCTTAAAATGAACCTTGTTTGAAAAAAATGAATTCCATTGAATCCGGCAAGTTATTTGTTTATAGGCGAGTAGGTAGGAATTGATTGAATTTATGTTTGAATGTAAAATGAGTGGTTTTGGAAACCATACTGTAAGCAATTTAGTTGATTTGGTAATTTTTCACACACTCACAACTTATGATAGAAAATATTTCTTAGGATCCCATCGGTTCTGTAAATTACTTATGAGCCCCTTAATTACAGTGTTACAGCGTGTGTAGAGTATTATTTAATCAATTACTTTGGATGAAAACATTTAGTAATTTAAAGTGTTCTTTCTCTCTTCCCTCTCTCTCTATATCTTAGTATAAATATGAAATTATGGTTGGACTCGGAAATGTGAATGGATTAAAATGTAGATGAGTTTTAAATAATATAAAATGGGTATGAATTGAGAAATGGTCAAAATATTGTGAATAGCGAAAATGTTTTACAGTTTCTCTCTCTTCCCTACTCTCTCACTCTTGAAAAAAAAAAATGAGA
>JAHRHJ020000223.1:0-92214 GCA_019776745.2 Taxus chinensis | reverse complement strand
TCTACTTCATTTCATTCAACTAAATGACCCTTCTCTCGGTGTGGTTTTTATTTTAATTGGTATGATTAATCATGTGTCAAGTGGTGGGTCATAAATGGGTTTTGATGATAGAAATTTATTACTTTAACACTAGGTGGACAAAGAGGTTGTGAGCTCAAGGATCTATTGATCAACCACTATCCTTGATGTTCTGAATACATTGTGACAAGGTTGTTGGGTTCCCCAGACCATTTAAAAAATTTTTTATGATAATGCAAACATCCCTTCTAAGGCCTTTAAAAATCTCTGATAGAGCTTGAACATGAATATAATTGAAAAATTTATTCTACTAATATATCCTTAATGGAATGAATTGGTAGAGTATACTAATAAGAACTTGATCAAAGTTATGAAAAGGAAAATGGATATACTCATTAAAAGAAAATGGGCCACCCAAAAGTAAAGGTTTCTCTTTGGGCTAGATGGCCACATTAGAGATCCACCAATTGGAGTGTCATTTGTCCTCAATCCTTGTGGTGATCATTAAATAAGTGTTTTTTACCAAATATTTTGTCCAATTAGCATCTCACAAAGTCCGGATTCATAGAAGATGATAGAGTAGCTTGATTTCATAGTCAAATGTTAAGAAGTAATATTGACTTCTTTACCCCATAGATATTCCAAGCTACTAATTTTACATATAGGTAGGTAGATTACCTTGAATTCCCAATTTGTTGTCCAAATAAACACCCCATACTATTTTGAACAACGTCATCCAAGTTCAGCTTGGCTCTCTATATTTAAGACACATATAATGAAGGATTTGAAGGCATAATGTTCCATACAAAAAAGACTGAGGTCAAAGGTTAGTCTTCCACGGTATTGGAAAAAATATTAGTGCTTAATGACATGAAAATATAAGTGCTACTGGACTTTGGAAAATATGGAATTCCATGAGTTTCTTATTCCACACAACCAAAGCATCGTAGCCACTCAGTATAAGTCGTGATGCAAGGAAACTTTGTCCACAGAGAACATCTATGAGAGAAAAACAATAAGTTTCAAATTTTAACTGATTGTTGGAAGCCATAACATGAACTATATGTGCTATGGGTTTCTCAAGGAACAAAGAGGGACATGGATCCAAAATTTGCGATTCAAGAGGCCATGAGGCAGACCGTGAGAAACAATGGATAATGTCTGGCCGAAGACCAGTTACAGTTGTGTAGTAAAGGCCACAACACGTGGAAGGAGTAAGAAAGTAAACATTGCAGTCTACCCGAACCATCAAGACTTCGCCTTCCCCTGTCCAACCGCGTCCACGAATAGAGGTATCATGACAACCCGCCATACTTCCATGAGAGCACTCAACCAGGTCCTCCCACCTACCTAACTTGAACTGAATCCCACCACGCCACTTTACGTGATTAGTTTGAGACGCCATCACTTCCTACACGTCATCCTACGCCCTGTTATTGGAGTATTTTTCCAGGAGCCCATACAGGACCTAATGAAATCTATGGTGATTGGTATTTAGTTGTTGAATTTGTTTGAATCTAGTAAATTATGGGATGTTACGACCCCTCTCGGCCGTTCGCCATTTTGTCTATAAATGTAAGTGCCTCTTAGCACATTAAATGGTTATTTCTGCTGTTTCGAATTTTTAGGACTTGGACCGTTCTGAGGTTGCACGAAATTTTATTCTCACAAATGTGTTTAAATCACCTAGGTATATTTCTTGCCTTATATTTTAAACCTAGAATGAATAAAGCGTTTTGATACAATGCAAGTGTGATTTTTTCCTTGAATGCTTACCTTAATGTGAAAATATGTTTCCTCTTATATGCCTTCATTATTTTCCAATACTTTTCCTTATAGTTGTATGCACATCTTGTTAGATCTTCACTTGTGTTTTTTCTTATGTGTTATTTGATACCTGGACCGATCCATTTTCCAATGGGTTGCATCACCTCCCTTTTGTTTTTTAGTTCTCCTCGTCCCATAACCCTATCTCCCTTAGATTTGTTAGTTCTGTTTAGTTAGTGTGAACGGGTAGTGATTCTTATGTAAGTACAACAAACGACTGTGAGATTATCTTATCCCCTTTCATTTGAGGATAATACCTGTATTTTGAGCCCACTTTCAAGGGACCGCATTGTTTCATGCGGATGCCTAACTCTACCAAATGCAAAAGGTGTGAATTTATGACAACACATACCACCTCGATTATTCTCTTTCACAAATCATGCGATTTTTGCAATATGGAAAGCCCTGCATTTATGATTGTTTGTTTCTTGTTCCCTTCATATATTCATCTTAAAATTATTGTTGACTCACCACATCATTGTTAAATTAGGTCAAATTAAACAGACTCAAAGAGAGACATAGATACTCTACGCCTATCCAGATTTCTTGCTACCAGTTCACCATGTTATGATCATACATTTATTATGGGTGTACCCCCGACAATACAATTAAGATTTTGAAAATTGGTTCCCCAAACCATTGCTTCTCTTATCCCCCTAGAAATTACTGATTAGCCATCGCTGACTTCTCAGCTTGCACCATCCTTGTGTTACTCTCCATAGGAGGAGGCTCTAAGTGCTTACTTTCACCTGTAGTAAAACACTGACATATGGATGGTCTTACTTCATATATATGAACTTGCCTCTAACACCAGGCCGGCTAGTTGCTAATATACTTGTAGAGGCACGATGAAGACAGTTGTGATGCCCATGTTATGTCATGTGTTGGTTCGTTATTTAAAATGCTCTTGATGTAAGTCCTTCATTTCCTAGGGCTGATGATATCCAATTTTTTATCCCAATAATGACAGATAATGTGGTAGATTTTAGTGGAAAATCCTATGTGCCCAAAAGACTAATACAACCTTTTCTGATTAAGCCTACCCTGAATCATTTCTTGGGTTTATCTAAAAGATGTGAGAATGCCAACGCAAGTGCGCCACTATGCACCATATATGACTTACAAATTATTACTTCCTCGTGCCATTTTCCCTTATAGGGCGGTGATCTCATTGACAATGCAATCTTAGTGGACTGAAGTGACAAATTTATAATCCTACTACCATACTAATACTAATGGGTTGAGTTGTTCCCTTATACCAAACCACTAATGGTGATGATATTTATAGATTGCTTAAGTATCGACATAGCATGACCCACTTTGGTTTCATTCCATAATTGTGAATGAAAAATGGTTCATCTTTAAAATTTGTGATGTCAAAAATTGTGTGATAAATATAAGAATTAAACACCCTTTTCTATTCGACCCCTTATTATCCCAAGGGAATGGTCAAGTAAGGCCACTAGTAAAATAATAATTTATTTTTACATAAAATTGTTGATAGATATGGTGTATGATTGGCATAATATATTTTTATACACCCTTTGGGCCTACTTATAGTGTGTGTACCACCACCATGTCCACCCATTTTATATTTATATGTTACTTAAGAAAGCGTTCCTTTTGGACTTGAAATCCATCATTACATGCTTTCGTCGCTTAAAAAATCCTCCACGACAATGAATAATCATAAGAGACACCTACATACACTATAAAATGCTTGAATTCTCGTCAGGTACAATCTTTAGAGACTCTTCACGATACCAAGAACCCATCAAGCATATCTATCGTCAAAAGTGTATCCGTAATAATTTAATATTGGCAATGTTAAGTGGCTCAATAAATTAAAAGAGCCGCAATTAAAGCCTTCTCTGAAGGAACTTTTAAAACTACTTGTCTTACCCATATGTTGTTACAGAGAAACTGCGCCAAGGTGTTTATCTTCTTGCTAACCTTCAGGAAAAATCTTTAAATAAAATACAATGAATGTCCGCTGCACCTAGTAAATACTATTGCCTAAACATTTTTTGCCACACCTTGGGGCAATAAATTCCCCCCTATAACTACCTAATGATGTCCTCTTACTCTAGGTTCATGCATGATATTGAGATGCACTTACATATATGGCCTCAACCTTACACACATAAATTGGAGGAAACCTTTCTCACCTCTCCCAGTCAAATAATTGCATTCCAAATATTTTTTAAAAATAAAAAATAATATCTTAGATCTTGATGATTATTCTTTTCTTTCTTATACTTTCTATTTTGCACATTTCTTGCCATGTTACTTTTGATTCATAATATGTTCTATAGCCTTTTTCTATACACACATGCATGTTCACACCCTGTACTCTGAGGTTGGACTGCATGATCCTTATAGATTATTCACACACTGCACATGCTTGGTGCAATGTTCTCTATCTGTCCCGACTAAGCTCTTGGTATCTACCATTCCTTTTCTCTATATTCAGGTTATGTCCCTTTGATATCTACTAACTTTTCATACATATGATTTCAACTCTTCAAGGTTGCATACTTATCAATTTTTCTAACATGATAATGGGTGCTTCATGTGTAGCTTAGTCTTGCAGGCCTACTTATAACCCTGGTTATCTAATTTCCTTGTTCTATGATTGTTTCTTTGATTGTCATTGTTTTGTGATGCTATGCCCCTATGGTTGACCGTGTGTCTTTTCTTAGATTCCTTTAAAGGCTTGGAGTGTCTTGTGACATCCGAAGTGGTGTCCCATGTATTTTACCAACTACTTGTTGTGTCTTTTCCATGTTACTCTATGTGTTTTGAAGAATTTCTATACATCAGCTGCCATGGCTTGTTATGACTAAAAAATTTGACTAAAAATTTTGGGCTACTTTTCCCATTGTTTTATTATGCACCCTGGTGTTCATGCACATTCCCCCTTCCCCATACAGGAGCTCTATTTCATTTTTCACATCAATTTACCTTTCCCTCTTTGATTTAGGCTCTCTTTGTTCTATTATCACCCCAAACAAGTGGGAAAATCATCAATTGATATTTCACCCTCTCAACATTTTAGAGACTAGACACAAAATTAGTACCCAATAAATCAAATAAGAAGAGCCAAAAAAGGTTACAATTAGAAGTGGTCGAAAATCACATAAGGGACAAAATTACCCATACATTCGGAAAGTTGGTGTGATGAGTCTCACTCGTGTTCTGTCTTGGGAGAAAGAGGTCCAATACAATGGTCAATAGGTTTCCATTGACATGTTTTATCAAATCTTGGCAATAGCTACATAGTTACAAGTTATTATCAGGACCAACAGTTATAGCAAAAAAACTACTCATAAGGAGAAACAGAAACAAATCACTCTACCGTCCTCCTCCATGTTTCCTTACAACCTCGGTCAGGTGCCCAAAAAATCGAATGTAGGTTCTTCTCTAATGTAGTTAACTTCGTTGCCTGAACCTAATCAAAACGTACTTGCACCAAGCAAGGGAGGTAATGAATTTGGGGATGGGTTGATCTCGGTATTATGTGGCACTTAGGATGAAGATGGAAATGGGGAAATTTATACAAAGATATCAGATCTTAGATTGGCTATCTCACTTGTGATGACGGGGGGAGGGATCTATTTATAGCATCTAGTGGTATGATTATTAGGGTAACCTAATTAAGCATGTCCTGAGAAGTAACCGCTGATTTGATGAGTGGGGACATGGAGAATGTGAGATTTAATCTTGAATAGTATATTTTGGTAAGTGGGGACATGGGATTATGTAATATTTGACTCATATATTTAATTAAAAGGTTTTCATGGTGGTGTGGTGGAGGTGGATTCTACATTGAAAGTTTTTTATAGGTAATGAGGATGGTTAATTAATTAGTTAATCCAATTAATTCGATTGGATTTTTATGGTAATATTGTGGGAACATTAATTATTTAAAGAGCGTAAAAGTGGGGTGTCTACATTTCCCCTCTTTGGAAGATTTTTAAATGAAAATGGTTTCTTTCAAATAAACTAGACTAATGAATGACGAGCCCATGATGTGGGATTTACATTTAAAGAGATTATTCATAACAAGGGTGTTCATTTGATAAGATTTTATAAGAGGAAATAATAGCATTCTATAAGAAAAATTAAACAAACTTTTCTTGGAGGATATAAAATTGTGGATGATAATATTATTGTATCCTCTACACAAAATCCGGGGAAGTGGTGTTTTGGATATGAATAGGAATAAGATGATTGGTGGGGTAAGATTTTGGGATTTGGAAAGGATATTTTTCTACTGAAGGTGTTTGTCCTTCATAAAGAATTTATTAGAGGACCAAAAAAAAATAAAATGATGGTATGGGTGATGAGTGATATGATATCCTCTAAAATAAATACCATGGGAGTGTGTTTTGAGATGGATTGATGAATGCCCCCTCGCAGAGATGAAAAATGGTAAAGATGACATATCTATCTAAATTAGATAGAAAAACATCAAACAATAACAGATATCGACATCAGGAAATGAGGACGAGAATGGGTGTGGTGAGGAATGAGGGCATATGGTGCATAAATGGGTAAAGAATTCATCGAACTTGATGTTACATGTGATTATGATTTGAGGGACTTAAAAAACCTGAAAATAACTTTCCAGCTGGATCAATATGGTTTGATATGTAGGTTGGATCAATGGGGAATATAAAATGGGAAAGGTGACGGATGTGTCATGATGGAGAGAATATGTAGAAATTGAAGTGAGAAATTGGATTTAAAGTGAGGAAGCTTGATATGGGGGGAGGATAAGGAGGGAAAGGATCGGAATAGTTAACTTTGTAGGGATAGGAATATGGCCTAAACCACATGGAAATGCAGTGTATACAATGAATGGAGAAAATAAGGAAATGCGAAACTAAAGAAGTGGTGAGGAGAAGAATGAGGGATAACAAGAAGAATATATATAGAGAAACGAAGACAAGAAAAGGAGGAGGAAGACAAGAAAAGGGTGATGAGGAATTAGGTGAGTATGGATATAATAGTGGATTTATTGAGGAGATAAGACTATATAGGAGGAAAAATAGACAAAAAAGGTCCGTGGAGAAAAGAAGAATGGAATAGCTGGTACTGAGTAGTGAAGAGAAGTATACTCTGGGAAGAAAGGAATTTAGAACATGAAATAATGAGTAGTATGGATATAATGATAGACGGTTAATGATAGGAAGTGAAATGGATATTAAATCGGTGAGAGGATGTTGAAATAGAAATAAATATTATTGATGATGAAGAATAGAATAATTATTGAAAATGAGATGAAAGATAGGATTGAAGCATAAAATCAGAGTGGTAGTAAATTTTGAAAGATAAAAAGTGAACATATCACATGGAGATGTGTTTGGTGTGTATTATTTTCCACATCATTATGTAGTCATCTCACTTAGGTGAGATCATGTTCACCTGTCATTTAGGGGTCATTATGATATTCTCTTATGCGTATGGGGCATCCTCATATGCATCATTGGGAGTTACAACACTTCTATTATGAGAATGTAACTCCCCCTCTCCACTTGAATTGTCATTAAGGCAGCAGTTGGGGGGTTACTCAAAACCTCCTATATGTACCCCTTTTGGATCTATGAGATAGAGGAGAGTTAGTGGATTGTAATGAGGTTCTGCTCGGTTTCAATCTTTACATGCACATTCCAGTTATTCTCACTTCTCTCGAGTCTCTTCACGCTACTGTCCCCGTCTGTTTGATGTGCACGTCATCCGCGTGATCCTTTTCTTTCATGTTTTCAAACCCTATACATGGTATTAGAGAGGATTTGTGGATCCGTGCCACTCTTCGACGTTTCTCATGTGTTGTTCCCAGCTTCTGTGTGATATCAGATTTCGTGCATGTGTCGTATGGAATTCCAACCATGTTTTACTTGCATAGTTCTGAGATTCTAGTGGCCTTTTTTGGGGTGGTTTGGTGTCTTACCTTGTTAGTTTCGGTTGAGTTCAGGTTTCAGTGTTTTTAACGTTGAAGTGCCGCATTTTTGAGATTTAACAAGGAGTTTTTTGCTCTTCGAGGTCCATTGTTGGTACTTCTCGTTTGAACAAAGCCTCCACATTGTTGACTCAATTTTATCATTCGCTCTTCTAACTCGCAAAGCTCATACTCAGTCTCCTACTTGTGCATCTACTCCACTCTAGTTCTCTTTATCCTATTTCCTTAGATGACTGTGCTCAATAAGAAGTGATCTTAAGCCCTACGTGACCAGCTATCTCGTCCCTTGTGTTCCGTGCTTGGCCCCTTACTTCACGTGGTCGATTTTCTTTGTGCTTCCTTTCAGATTCCTATTTCACTCCTTCTGTTGGCGATTCAGTCACACACTACTTGTTTGGCCAATTTCCTTGATTCCCTTGTGGGTCATTTTTTTTTCCTCTCCTCCCTCGCTTTTACTTCATTAGTTTATAGGGCACTTGTGCCATTTTTTGGATCTTCTTCCTCCACTAAGTACAGCTCTTGGCTCATGGTTCTATCTTTGACTGGTTTGAGAGATTCATTAATGGTCTGTTCTTGTCTTTCCCTCGAAATCTTCTACACCGTGACGTTTTCTCTCCAAAGGGAATCTACCCTGTGAACACTCTAAACATAGTTTCAAACTCTCCCATATGACCTGATTCCTCTGTTTGTGATTACAACAACATGTATCTCCTTCCAACTTGCACTCAAACAGCACACCCTAGCCAGTCCACTTGCATTCATGTGGTTTTCTATTTCCAACTCCTTACACCCATGGAACCTTCCCCTTCCACCAACTCTCCAAACCGACCTGGCATCCCTACAACCACTGCACATCATCCATCTCAGCCGTTGACACACGGTAACTTGGTTGTCAACTAATTAAAATAGCCTTCAGCTTGGTCCATGTACTTCCTCCCATTTTAGAATTTTTTTATAGTTAAAACAATCCCCCTTTTTAATTTTTTGAGGAAAAACATTTCCTTGTATGGCATTTGTAATAATTTTCGGGCTCTACTTTTGGCTTTTTTTTAATGTTTCCTTCATTCGCCATGTGCGAAGATGAGGTGGCGAGGTCCGCGGTTGGAAGAGCTAATCCCCCCTCACAAGAACAGAAACCCCTACTTGAACTTTTCTAAGCTATTTTCCAACAAGTAACCCACACAATAACCCTTTGTCCAGGCATTTATTGGCTTTTCCATCAGTTGGCAGGACATCGTATTTATTTTAACTTTTGACTCGTTGCTTGTTTTTATAGCGCTGCTTAGTCACAAAGCTGATGTTTTTCACACACATTACGTGATGGAAATTGTCAATTTTGTAAATTCATGACTTTATAACTGTTCCACATTCGGGGGGTTGACTAGTACTCTTGGGTTTCACATGCAAACACATTATTTGGCCAGTCTGACGTCTTACTTTTTGCACCTTAACTTCTTGCCTTCCACATTAATGGGAGTGCTCCTATCCAACTTGATCATTGTAGGATCACCTAACACTTCTTCTACCATCTTCTTACTGGGATAGGGAACAATTCATTTTCGTGCTTCCATGGTAACGCTAACTTCACCTATGAGGGTCTTTCACCCTTCTCTTGGCATGTTCCGCACCCACTGATCATCATGCTTGCAGGAATTCCTTACACTTGCACCATTTTTTTTGGTCACTTGATGATGCATGTCTCCTCTCTCGTCTAGGTTTCACGTGCCGGACCAGATCCACCCCACCATGTCTAGAGCATTCTTTATTGCCTTCTATGGAGAACCCTTCACATACGTGCCTTTTTGTTATTGTTATACACTCATTTATCTCCCTCTATTTCTTCATGTAGTGACCGTTCACTTACAGAGACTTGCTTGTTTCCACTTCTGATGAGGGGATTGTGCACCCAGTTCTGATGTTGAGAGTAACTATAGAGGACGCTTCTCCTCCTTCTCTCACTTTCCAAAGAGTGTTGTCACCCTCCCATCTCATCAGATATCGAAAGTCTCTCACTCTGGCCACTACAGTCATCACCTACCCGACCATCTTTTCACCTTTATGTGTGAGGTTCCTTTGCACTCCTTTACCTTCATTAGATGACTCATACATATCTGACTCACTCTTACTATTGGTTGAGCCCCTCAATTGGGATGAGTATCTCCCGACCTTAGTCATCTTTTCACAAGAGTACACTGTGATGGTACTTATATGTTCCTCATCCATCTATAGTTATATTTCAAGGATTTCATCATCTCCCTTGTTGGGATACCCCCTTATAGACTCTTACCATTTCCACTGTTCTAGATTCTTCATTGATCCACCCTTGCTTGTGGATCCCTTTTTCTGTTATGGGTGATGTTTTGTTGCCTCACATTTGTTGGAAATCCTTTCTACAGTTTTTCAATTCACCCTTCAAACTGTACACACTCTGACAGTTCTCAACTCATTACATTACCTTTGGTTTGCTGTCAGTTCACACTGCACTTGGGTTTGCTAGACCTATGTCCCACTTCATGGACCAGACTCAGATTTATTCGTGATATTTCCTTCGGGTTTCCTTCATCAATGGAAGACTTCTAGCATTCATTTATGGTCTGTCCTAAGGTAGAACACATTTCGGTGTGGGGTGTCTCTTTCCTCAGTCCAGAGGGAGAGGAGATCGGGGGGGGGGGGGGGGGGTCCGCGACATTCTTCTAGGAGACCTTCTAGAGCTGCAAGGTTTAGATTCATCCATGGCATCTTCTACTTGTACATTCCTCTCTCTCCCTCTTCTTCTCTCGTCTTCTTCTTTCTGAAATTTCCTCTTTGATCTGGTGGGGGGGGGGGGGGGGGAAGGTGGGTGGGGGGGTGGGGGGGGGGGGGGGGTGTGCCGGGGGTTTCAGCGATGTCTATACCTTTGGATGACTCCCGCGTGTGGTGCAGGCTGTTCTTAGATTAGTAGAGTTTTTTTGTGTCTCTTGGGTGGATGGTTTTTCCCCACTGGTTGGCCCTTCACTTCTGGGGGGAAGGGAGCGTGGGGGGTCCGTTGTGTGGGAGCATGGGGGGGGGGTGGGGGGGGGGGGGTGGGTATGCCGGTCACAGCTTTCTGCCGGACCCGTTCGTGATGGTGCGTGGACGGGTCTATACCAAAGTCAGCCTAGTTATGGAGAAGAGGGATGTGGGTGGTGGTGTGTAGGGGGGATGTTTACTATTCCACATCATTAGGTGAGGATCGCGTGAAGGATCCACTGTCATTTATGGTCTTAGATCGTCTCTTATGCGTCGTGTGTCTTGCATCATATGGGGCCATCATTAGGAGTAGGGGAAAATACCCTTCTAGTCTAAAGAATGTGTGAGGGGAAAAAAAAATCCCCTCTACACACTACGGAGGGGTGGGTCATGGAGTTGTGGGGCATTCTGTGGGGTGGGTTACTCACCACCGGGGGGGGGGGGGTCCTGTAGTGTGTGTACGAGGGGGGCGGGGGGCGCGTTGGTGGGGGGGATCTAGTGGTAGAGGGTGGAAGTTTGGTGGTGATGGTAATGAAGTTCTATCCGTGGGTTTTGCATCATCTTTGCAGTCACATTCGTGTTGGTGGGATGCTCGTCTCCTCCTGAGTATCTGCAATGCTACTATTCGCACATGTCTGTTGTTTCACACATTCCCGTCAGTATCCTCACTGTTCACAGGGTGTCGAACCATCTTACAAAGTGGCTGAGAACATGAGTAGATAAGGAAATGGAAAGGGGGGGAGAGGGACCGTAATTAGAAATCTGAAAGAATTAGATAGTAAAAAAATTAGCTTGGATAGAGAAACAGAGAGTTTGGTAGGGAGTGGTGATAACGTAGTAAAGGAGTACTAAAAAATGATAAAAGCGTGAAGAGAGGATAATATTCAGGAAAGGAATTCCAGATTGATTGATATGTTATTGAAGTGATTACATCATGAAATGTCCAGAAGAGGATTAAGAATTGGAATTACATGGTTTCATGCAAGGACGATACGTGAGATGCTGAAGATGTAATAAGTATGAAGATCAGGGGCCGAATGGGGTTATGGGGTGACCTCGACCCCGAATGTGCGTGATAAAGAGTAAAGATATTACGATGCGCAATGCAGATAACGATCTGAGAGAAATGATAAACATAGTGGATGTGAGTGGAAGAAAAGATGCCCGAACAGAAGGGAAAGAGAAATTCAGAAAAGTAGGCAACAAAATATATGATTTGTAGAAGAAAAAGGGAACAAAAATAAAGGAGACACCAATAATGAGGAGAGTGTCGTCAACAAGGATTAAATTGTGGGAGGCATAGGAGAAGAAGTCGATTCAGGATCATCAAGAGTAGTGGTGATTTTGTGCAAGGGGATGAAAGGGGGGAAGAAGGCAGCGACCTAGTTGGCAAATCACAAAATATGTAATGGATAAAAGTAAAAACAATAAGCAATATATGAGAGCGCGAAAGACGAAAAAGAGGGAAGTGGTAAAAAGAAAAGCAATGGGTGAAAATTAGAGAATGAAAGTCGTTCCAAGAAAGTGTTATCACGTAGGATTTGTAATGAAGGTGATTCGTCTGGTACTGTGATATTGTTGCTGCTGCAACACCGGAACTGGAGAATTAAAAACTTGGGGGGAGAAGATCTTAGGTCGTAGTGAGGCTCCTTCGGTGAGGCCCGAGGGATAAGCGGAGGGAGAAGTACAAAATGAAAAATCTATCTTAAGGAGAACCATTAAGTAATATTTTCATGCAGTGGAATTGATTAAATAAGAATGTAAAGCACGTGATGGTGATGATGAAGAATGAGAAACAAGAATACCATGGGGATGAGGATAGAATGGTTGGTTGATAGAGATGATGCCGGTGAAGGACTAGAAAAATGGTAGGGGGAAAATATGTATTTATGGGGAAGTCCATGATGACCAATCTACTTCAAGGGAAACCCTTAAGTAAGATTTCCAAGCTACATGAGTGGTTAATTATGACTGTCAAGCTGGAAATGAGGATGAGGAATGATGTAAAAATTGGTTGGGAAGGATGGGGGAAAGTTTTATGATAGGATGGAATGATGGGAAACCCTTAAGTAAATTTTCCATACTTATAGAATGTGTAAGTAAGATTACCAAGCTGAAGATAGATACTATGAAGAATAAAAAAAGAAGAGACAATGTTTGCAAGAAAGGAGCAAGTGGTGATAGGAGGTGGTAATGAGGAAGGAAGGGATAAAATGGAGTGTACAGTGAATGGCTGGAAAAATATATGTTGTAGAGAACACAGATTTAAAGGGGAATCTTCAAGTAGGATTCCCATGTTGTAGAAGTGATGAGGCAAGATTTTCAAGCTAAAGAGGTGGGGTGGAAAGATGTTTGTGATGGTGATGGTCACATTGTGAGAGATGTGATGATGGAGGAGTTTATACAGTGTGAAAAACTCTATAAAAGGGGTTACCTCAAATAAGAGTACCATTTTTTATGGATGGTTAAGTAAGACTATCAAGTAGAAGGAAAAAGGTATGGAGAAGTGTAAAGGGACACATAAGGAGGAAAACAGGTGAAGACACACATAGTGGGGGAAGGGGATGGGAATGGTGACAAGTTTGAGCTGTGTGAAGATGATGTTTAGTTTTTTAAGACAAGAGAGGACCAATGGATAAAATACATGTTGACCATGGCGGGGGGATGAGGAATTATAGGATAGAAAATTATTCATGAGGAATAACCTTAAGTAGGATTCATAAATTGCAACAGCAATCAAGTAAGATTCATAAACTAGAGGAGTTACTTGGAAGATTGAAAGGATGTGGTGTAAATCAAGTTATTGATCATGCAAGAAGATACTCGCATGATGAAAGTATCTTAATTTTAATGTAGCATACAATAGGATGCATCAACATAAAAAAAATATCATGATGATTAGACTATAATATGTAATAGAGCATAGATAGAGGCCATCAAAAAAGTATGATGCCCCTGTATGATATGCATTTATATGAGAGAAATAATGCCATACAAAAGAATCATATTATAGGGAACACAAGGATACATAAAATCAAGATACCCCCTGTAATATATAAAGACACTAGACAAAAAAATATTAGACTTATAATTAACAATGCAACATAAGAACCTTCACATATGTCCCTAATGTGTTCCACAGTAACGACTAATTGGATGTGCCCCCAAGAAGGGGTATGTTGATTCAAAATGGATTGGGTCATTTTCCTCAAACAAGGAAACAATTAGGTCCAACATTTTCCCAAGAGAGGATACACGCGAGGGAGAGATGATTTGGATTTGATAGTCATGAGATGGTTGGAACAAGTGTTAAGATAGGAGTTAAAGTTTGAGTTGTGTTGATTGTTGAAATTTTAATTTTTGATTGTTTTTTGTAAATTTTTAGGATTTTTTTATTATTTAAATGTTTTTATATTTTGGTGATTTGATGTGGATTTTTTTTGGAATTTTTGAATGTTTTTTGGATTTTTGATGTTTTTTGAATTTTTGAGGTATTTTTGGAGTTTTTGAATTTTCAATGGTTTTGAAGGTGGATGATATACTAGATGTAAAACTTCTTTACTAAAGGAAAGTAGCGGTCATGAAAGGTGATGGGATGGAAGGAATGGGATATCATCCATATGTACATAGTGCCTCACACTAACCCATGGTTTGAAAATGATGCAGATAACATTAACAAACTCAACTAATGCAAAAATTTAGAACAATTCACCTTTCAAAAGACACCAAAAACTAAGTAAATATTCTTACTTTAATAAGCCTTGGTTGTCCTTTTAACATCAAAATGTCATATAAAAATTAGTCAAGAGCTAAATTCACATGTTACCTACTCAAGGACTCTAAAAAATCATGTTTATCCACTTCCAGAAGTTTCATACACTTAGTTTATCTCATTCACCTTTTTAGGCCTTAAAACCGCTAGCAACCTTCCAAAAATGAAAATTTTATCAGAAATGACAAAATACCAAGATTCAATCTTCACTGTCAATTTTTCATAGTACCCATTTTCCTCTTTCAGAAGTATGCAAAGTTTCATAACTCAAATCCAATCCATTTCACTTTTATTCTCCATTTATTGTTTTTTTCTATGTTTCCTTACTAGCCCTAGTTACAGACAAATATTAGTGTTCTGATAAAAATACAAACTTGCCATGCAAAAGTAAAAGGTTTTTCAAATAACCATTTGGGATTTCTTTCTCTCATGTAAATTTCATGGTTTATCTCTATATACAACTTCTTCAACTCCAATGACTCTCTTTTGGGTCAAGTTCAACTAGGTCTATCTAGGATTTTTAGTAATTTTCAAGGTTTTGGTAGATTCTCACTTTTTCCAACCATGGTAACACATTAATCCACTTCTAGCACCTTTGTATGACTGTACATCACTAGTTGATAGTTTTTAATACTTTTATAGGAATTGTATGAATCTATTCAAATGTTGCACCTTCAATGACCTACCCCAGACTCATCCACAGTATATTAATAATCTCCTAAGGTTCTATCATTCTAGTTTTAAACCTTGGAATGACTTCTCAACCAATCCAAAGATACAAATCAATAATTTCTTACCTTAATTACATAGTCTTACAACTTTGTGTTTGCATATGACTTAATTAAAGGATTTGTATCTTGACACAACTTCATCACATTCCAACTTATTCCTTTTGCATCTGAAATAACATTTCTTACCCATTCAATTAACTCCACATGTCATATGACCTTAACATTTATAATCCATACAAATTACATAAACACACTTCTAAAAAATTGGTAGTTTTTTTATTGAAAGGAAATATGTATTTCATCATTTTCCATAGCCACCAACAAACCTTCTGAGCCACTTCAAGCTCCTTACAACATACTTCCTCCTCTCAGACCTAACTAACTCTCTCAAAATTGAATTTCCCTCCTGCTTAACAAGTGAAAAGGTATTTATGGGTTAACTCAAGGTCATCCAGCCATGGTTCAAGCTAACTAAAGGTCATGAAAACTTAACATAAGGTAAAGACACCTTACTTACCCATCTTAAGGTCTTAAATGACCTTTTATAACAATAATAGCTTTTACATTTTATAGTAGACCCTTCCATGTAAACTATGAAATTTAAATTTTTAAACACTCCATTTTTTAGGGAAAGTACACAAGAAGCCAAAAAAACTCATGAAGGTATCAAGGAGGCTATGAAAAAACCTATAAAAACCTAATAAACATACTAAGACTCCTCATAAACCATAATATGGATGAAAACCCAAATTTGACTATAAACAAGATGATGCTCGTACATCATAACAATATTAAATTTTTCTCTCCATTAGCAAGATACTTTTTTGATGACATGATGAGAAGAATTTTGGCTCCATGCAGCTGGTAAGATGAGAGGGTTCATTACCGAGAGTCAAGAAGGATGCATGATGTATGAAATGAATGTAGAGACAAGTTTTAATAATGGTCCATTTGGGAAATTGTGACTTCATTCTTCTTAGGATTACTTGACCACTTTCGAAATGATTTTCACTTTATATGTATTTTACTAGACTTAGACTTATTAGTGGCATATTGATTAGAAATATCATGTTAAGGGATAGTTCTCTCTTAATTTGGGCATCTAAAATTTAAATTTCTTCTTTGGGATTCTATAGACTCAAGAAATTTTGATTTTAAAAGGCTTTTTCTAGTTTTTGTTTCCTTTTTTTTGTAACAACCCCCTACGCTTTTCTCTAGTCCACTAGTAAGAATCAAGGCCTCATCACTGAAGACAAATCGTAGGTAAGTAAGGGCACCTTCCTCCATTCCTAGGTTCACACTACCAATAAGAATTGTGGGATCATCACAGAATACTATGAAATATGAAAGGTGTAATTATTCTCTATATACAAACTTATTTGATTTTTATTATCCTTGTTCGAGTGTTATTGGGAAGGAACATTTTCCCCTAATATCATCCCCACACAACTATTATGATGCAAGGGTTCAACATTGAATACTTAGATGGGTGGTCAAATTAACTAGGTAAAGAATTTTAGAGATTTCTCATTAAAAAGATATTTTTTAAAAGGGAGGATTTTCCATCAATAAGCTTATAAATATGACACTAGGTTAAAAAAACTGAAATGGGAAAATTCATAAGAAGTATGAGATGTGCAAGAATTAATAGAAGAAATATTAATAATTGTCTCATGATGATGATTATGAAGATATGATAGAAATATCTACCAATAGAGTAAACAGTTTAAGATTGTTTGTAGATGAGATAGATAGAAGGAATGTATAAGCGGTTACTTCTAAGATAGAGAGCACCTTAGGAATAGAATTCTTTTAAATAGACAATGTTCATGGGTTCGTATAATATTTGATTCATGGAAACATGATTTGATGGATCTAGATTTACAAGGGTAGCATAGATGAGGTCAATGGTATTAATGGAAATTTTTTAAAGAGATAAGTTTGTTTTCCACAAGGTTATAAAGAGATACTATGTGTAGAAATTGTTTCATCATCAAAATTAGTATCCTCACCACTAATTGAGGAAATCTAATAATATTGGTGATGTTTCAAATGTCTTAAAATCAAGGCCATGTCTATGGGGATTTTTTGTGTAATTGATCGGATCCAAATGACCTTTTTCACTCTTTCCAATTCTTTTACCTTTCCATTGCATGTTTTTCATTATCCTATGGGATTTGGTAAATTGAAGGGTTTTTGTAGCAACAAGTGAGTCTGTCATTATATAACCATGATCCTGACAAAACTTGGAATCTATTCCTCGTTAAGATAACCAATTTTTTTCCAAACTGACTTATCTGGGTTATAAGTGGGAGGTACTTTGATGTGGGGATCGTTGGTATTTCCATAGCTATGTGGGGATGAAAGTGAGTTACCAATGTGAAAAGAGTGTTCGATATTCTAAACTGATACTCACCGTAACCTTTATCAATGATCTCAAATGTGTGTTTCAAGGAACTAACAAGTATTTTTCATGTTGTAAAAGATTGGTTAGTAGGATTAGGAGGTTGAAATAATGGATTAAACAGATGATGGATTAGAAGAAGAAGGTTCATTAGTAAAGGAGGAGGGTTGATTAGAGAAAGGAATTTGGTTATCAAAAGAGGGTTAATTAGAAGGAAAGAGTTTGTTAGTAGAGAAAGATGATGGATTAGATGATGAAGTTTAGTTAAAAGAAGAGGGTTGATTAACAGATTCATAATGGTGAATCTTGGAAGATTTTTGGGAAGTGTATCTAAATCGATACATGTGTTTTTAGAAAAAAGGATTATACGTGGTGAAGCTTATTTTCTATTGATGGAAAATAGTTTACATGTTTATACCTTCCTTCGAGGATTTCGTAATACTTAAAGGGTTGGGTGTCAGCACACAGTGTGAAATCTTTGTCAAAGTGATGGAATTTTAGGCACTAGTGATATGTAGATAGGACATTTTGCATGGCATGAATCCATGGACAACCAAGGAGAATGTTATAAGGAACTTATAAGTCCACTACATGGCATAATGTAATCCAACGTGACTAGTTCAACCTTAAGTGGCAATGGGATTTTGCCTACAATTTTTTTTTTCATTATTATCATATCCACAAATAGTTATGATATAACTAAGACGCCATATAGTTTCATAGAGAAAATATTCAATGCTACTCCATTATCTACAAGTTCATGCTTGATCTTGTGGTGGGTTATAAAATCTTCTATGTATAGTGATTGATTGTTGATGATATTTGTTGGGGTTAGCACACCGGTTATATTAGATATATTAATCAGATCTAAGCATGAAATCAATCAATACGGAAATAAACAAGAAGAAATGATACACAATATTTAATGTGGTTCACCTAATGTGGGTTACATCCACCAAGAAACAGCCAATTTATTATCACAGAGGAAATATAATGAAGATTTGCAATCTTCCGCACCTTCTTAGATGTCTTGTACTTTCTTCTCTACAAATTTCTTTGTTTCTCTTAAAGGAAAATTCTCTCTATTCTCAATTGAATTCTTTTCATCTAGACCCTAGTTTTATGCTTATATGCATTTACAAGCTTATGGCACTTTAGCTATGTAATTACAACCATTAGATTCACTTTACAACTAAAGATAGATCTAATTCCCTGCAACTTAATTATAGTAGACATGCACACGCAACCGATGTCGGTTAGCCTTAACCGATGCCAGTTCCTACTTTCCTGACCGATACTGTTCCATGGGTGACTGACAGAGGTTTCTCAACTGATGTCAGTTATTGTGTATTTCAAGAAGTCTGTAAAAGTATGTCAGTGAAGTGATTAAGATCCCTAACTCAAAAATCTCCCAATTGGATATAAATTATCGCACTATACCATACAGATCCATCCTCTGATCCTTTCCTTTGGCCAGGTTTCTCCCTCCTCAATTCTTTTAGAGTAGGTATTTACCTTAGCTCATTTTCACCTAGGTACTTTAGTTACCTTTATATAGTATTTATCCTCCACCATTATGTGTGTGGATCTTTCTTTATCTTATTTAGATATTAGGGGTGAGATATTATCTATTGTTAGGGATAGTCTTCTTTCCTTGATCTAATGGTATTGACTAGATCCTTGATGTCTATTATCCTCATAAACCTATGGACTTGAACGACTGTTCTTTGATGACTGTTCTTTCCATGATTTTATGGCTTAATTCAACCTTTATTGGTTCGTAGATTTTATCGTTACCTATTAAGCAGGCTCATCTCATGTATTGCTTGAGTTCCTAATAATAAAAAATTATTTTGGATTATTGCTGCTCATATTGTTTTCAAGGTTTTAGTAATTTATTTATTGAATTTCTTTCATCTTATTGATCATGGTGTTTGATTAACATCTATGTTCTTGGCTTGGTACGATCGGGTTATCGTTCCTTTCAAATTCTCAAACTCGAAGACCAACAGAAGTGGAGTTTAGCTCCAACTTCTCCTTTTCCAATTGACTTCATTTAGAATATCCAAGGAGTCTCCTTTGTATGAATTTCCCTCAACTTTAGTTTCCCATCCTCCATACCTAATCATATGCAGTAGATCTCAACTGAATGTGGTTCATTCTAGAATTAAAACATTGAGTTTATTTAGCAGATGAATTCACTTATGACTATCACTAAACAATCTCTAATCCGCTTTTTCCCCCCCCTCCTTTCTCAATCTTCTATTAACCTTCTCATCCATATCATCTCCTTTTTCTATTTTGGTAGGCTATAAAACATACTCACCCTTTGGTAGTAGACAAGGCCCACAACCTTCTGTAATTTAGAAATCTACTAACTATGTGCCCCATACTATGAAAATATATCAGTGGTGCTCCCTCCTACCCATCCAAATCATCATCCATGTCTGAATCCTGTTGGTCCCCGAAATATGTCACCTGGACAGATCTATGGATAGACAAGCCACCAGTGGCAGGGCATAGCCCCTCTTTGAGTCAGCAAAGCGAAACTGGTTTATTGCTATTCTACCAGCAGGAATCTATGCAAGTCTCACAGATTCTGCCTTCGGGGGTTTGGGATCTCATCCCAGTGGGGTGTTTCCGACTGTGAAAAGAAAGGAAGGGAAGAGGGGATGAGGAAAGAGTAGGTCCGAAGGAAGAAAAGAAATGAATTCCAAAGTAGAAAGGTCAGAAGATTTATGTTTTGGGACTGGTAGTAAACAGAGCCAAACCTACTTGCATAAATAAACAAAGCAATACTGATGAGCAAATGACAAAAAGGTAGATATGAATCTAACAGAATAAACACATACAGATCTAACATAAGAAAGCTCTGATGTATAACACAAGTATTCAGTACAAAGCCTCAATATTTGTATTGCTGTTTTTCTTCTGTTACAAGAAAGCTCAAAGTATTTCTCTCCTCACTTCTATTTTCATCTAAAAAATGTCCACCCTTTGAATACAACAAGTATTCCAATATATATAGAAGAGGAGAAGGAAAGAAGGCAAAAAGGAGCCAACCACTTATTTACAAAGATATTTACAAAATATCTAAAAGTCATGTTGACTTTTGACAACTTGATGGATGACATCATCCCATGACGCAACATGGATGATGTCATCATTTGCATCAACATACTTTAGACATTCCAACAAGAAAGTTGGAGAAGAGAGAGAAGAAGAAGAAGAAGAAGAAGAAGAAGGAGGAGGAGGATCAGCTACTCATCATCATCATCCTGCAGCCGAAAGGGGGTAGCCTACTTTTGATGCTGCTCAGGTGACGAGATATGGAACTGAGCGCGGTATTCCAAAAAATTGTTGATTATTGGCCCAAGTTGATCCTGAGAAGGATCCTTGTGCCTATCGCTTATTGCCTCACAAGTCTCCTGCTCATCTATGAGCTTCTCTGGGAGTTTGGAAAAGTCCTTTTCCGCCTCAATGAGGAACCCGACGAAGTCCCTACAGGCCAGCAGGTTGTTGATAGATTCAGTGTCAAATGTGACCTCTGGCCCCGTTCCTTGAGAAGCGATCTCCTTGAAAATCCGGATGGTTTCATCAGTTGACCTTAAGGTAAAGGAAGAAGTGAGCAACCCTGGAGACATGTTGAGAACAATTCACTCCATTTGATGCATTGTATCCAGGGCCTCTTCCTTTACTTTGTCAATCTTTTCTAGAATAAATTCTAGCTGATCCACCCGATAGTCCAGAGTGGACATGATTTTGTTGAGGGCCCTTGGATGGCCGAAGACGTCGAACTTGACCAGATCTTCAACTGAACAGTCGAACATTTGTTGGAAGGCCTCGTGCTGCAGTCTAGCATGTTCTAGTTCTTCTGATATGGGCCCTGCTAACGCTTGGAGCTCTTTATTCACCTTACTGATATTCAGGTACAAGTCAGAGAATTCGGCGATCACTTTTTCGCTGTCTTTGAGGATTTGGCTCCTCCAAGCGGAAACGGCCATACCCTGCTCGCCAATTTTGGCATATTCATTGATTTTCTCCTGGCTGAGAAGCTCAGAAGTCTCGGCGGCAGTTGTGGGAGGTGCACTACCCATCTTCTGTAAGGCTTGGAGCAGATATTTGTTTTGCTCTTTTAGTAGCCTTTTCTCTTCTTTTGTCTCTTGAAGCTTTTGACAGAGGGCATCAACCGTGGAAAGAGCTTCCCCCTGGAGACTTTCAGAAGATGTCCCCATTGTGACTTGGGTCACAGTAAAATCTGTCGGAGACAGATCCTTTTTCTCTTTGAGGGGATCGGGGTATGCAATTTCCATGATTCTCTCACCTACAGCACTTTTAGAGAAGCATGTAACAAGCTTCTGCTTCTTCACCCCTTTGGCTGGGATCACTGAAAAGTCCATCGGAGCGATGGGAACTTTCCTCTTTTGCTGGCTTAGCTGTTGAGAGATCCAAGCTGGTCTTATGGAAGAAGGACCAGAGACAGAGGAGGAGGCAGCTACAGTAGAAGAGGGGAAAAACATGGAGACACGCGGCGGTGGCATTGAGAGAATAGCCAAAGAAGTGTCCACGGGAGGAAGGGAAACTGCAGCTGTGGAAGACATAGGAAGGGAAGGGAGCCCGGAGATGAGGGAAGAAATGGAGGAGGACAGATCAACAAGGGAGGAGAAGATAGACGAAGAAGCAGGGGAAAGAGTAGAAGAAGGGAGAGAGGACACGACCAAAGGGATGGTCGCTTGAGTCACTCGAGGAGGGGAAGGAAGAGAAGAAGAAGGGATAGAAGGGACCTCTGTTGTGGTAGCAATGCCGATATCTTTAGTGGATGGGCATATGGGACTATCCTCTGCTGCTTCTTTCTCTGGTGAATCCAGAGTTATTACCTGTTCTGGTGCTGCGGAAGGAGGACTCTCAGGGGCTTCTTCCTGAATGGTGCTGGATTCACCTTCTACACCTTTTCCTTTAAGCTACTTCTTGGATCGTGGAGGTACGTTTCCCAATGGGGATGTTGTGAAATCAACCCCGAGGTAGATTAAGCCGTTCATCCGGCACCAATGTTCTGTCCTTCTACACCTTTGCCTTTAAGCTGCTTCTTGGATTGTGGAGGTGCGTTGCCCAATGGGGATGTTGTGAAATCAACCCTGAGGTAGATTAGGCCGTTCATCCGGCACCAGGCTGGAGTCTTATGGAAGAAGGACTAGAGACAGAGGAGGAGGCAGCTACAGTAGAAGAGGGGAAAAACGTGGAGATACGCGGCAGTGACATTGAGAGAATAGCCAAAGAAGTGTCCACGGGAGGAAGGGAAACTGCAGCTGCGGAAGACATAGGAAGGGAAGGGAGCCCGGAGATGAGGGAAGAAATGGAGGAGGACAGATCAACAAGGGAGGATAAGATAGACGAAGAAGCAGGGGAAAGTGTAGAAGAAGGGAGAGAGGACACGACCAAAGGGATGGTCGCTTGAGTCACTCGAGGAGGGGAAGGAAGAGAAGAAGAAGGGATAGAAGGGATCTCTGTTGTGGTAGCAATGACCGACATCCTGAGTGGATGGGCCTATGGGACTATCCTCTGCTGCTTCTTTCTCTGGCGAATCCAGAGTTATTACCTGTTCTGGTGCCGTGGAAGGAGGAATCTCAGGGGCTTCTTCCTGAATGGTGCTGGATTCACCTTCTACACCTTTGCGTTTAAGCTGCTTCTTGGATCGTGGAGGTGCGTTGCCCAATGGGGATGTTGTGAAATCAACCCTGAGGTAGATTAGGCCGTTCATCCGGCACCAATGTTCTGTCCTCCGGCACCTCTCCTCAATTGTCTGAGGAGCTTTAGTTCTATCAATGCCCAGAAAGGGCCAATCGTCCCCATCTGTATCAGTGTATACCTTGTCTACTTCATCTTCTGTTGTTTGGTAGCCTTTGGGGACAATGGCTACCCCATATTGGATGATTTCTGCCAATGCTAGGCGAGAATGATCCTTTCTTCTGAGCTCTACCTCATGGAGGACGTCAATATAAATATCCTCATTTTGAGGAACATGGATTGGATCAAGCTTTGCTCTTGGCAGGCAGCCCCTTGGGTCGAAGGTAGGCCTGGCTAGGAAGTCATGCTTCAAATTGAGTAACTCCAGCTCTGCGAACATTTCCTTCGCCTTGTGGTGGGTAGAGCATGTGTATCAGCCCATTGTGAGGGGGAAAGGAGTTCCACCCTTCTTCCTTTTCAGGCATTTTTCGTGGTATGTGACCAGCTGCCTTGATAGTTCTAGTAGAATCAGCTTAGGCCCAGCATACCTTGGTAGCCTGGTTGGCTCTCCCAAAAAGTTGGCAGCCCTCAGATAGGTGAATGTGGGAAATTGGGTGAACAGTGCCCCCCATTTCTCCGTGGCTGCCACTATGTTTTTAGTTCGTACGACCATGAGTCATGTTCGGCCTCAGCAGGCAGATGATGTGATAGAAAAATACATCGTTAACTTTTGTGAACTGGGAGATGCTATTCTCTAGCTTCAACTCTGGGTAGTACTCGTATATCTTGACCTGAGGCCAAACTCCACTCCTCGTTAGGCCTGGATAATCCCTCTCCGACGCTGCAGCGTAGACCACATAGGAGTTCATATGGAATGCTCCCGTTGTGCTGAATTGTTGTAGCTGCTCGGAGATGGTGCTGCTTATAATTTCCCCCTAGCAAAAGCGCTGATCAGGTAAATTCTTGTTCATTGTTTCCAAGTAGCGCAACATCCATTTATGGAAGTAATGGGCGTCAGAAAGCCCGAAGACCCTACTCAGGAAGGTAATGGTATCGCTGAGCTCTTCTGAGAAGTCACTGCGGTGGATGATTTGGGGCCACCGGGTTACCACCTTCTTATTTTTCAGACATACTTCGTTCATTAGCTGCATACATTGGTCTTCGTTGTCTTCCCAGGCCTTAATGCACTCTGCTTGGGTAACGGCCACAAAGTGCCGGTGGTGAGGGATGCCGAGTATGATCTCAAAATGACGGGCAGTGAGGTTAATGACTACCTCGCCCTTGCTGTTTTCGACACACCTTGTGTCTTTATTGTAACTCTGGGCAACCACCATCATAAATTCATTGTTAACGGCGCTGACGGGGATTCCCCCGGCGAAGTGCAGGGCACTGCCTATTAGTTTGTCCATCCATGGACTCCTTGTAACTTTTTGAGTTCTGGCCCAGAATTCCTCCATGTCGATATGCCCCAATTCTGAGTCTCTGACATCCATGCTGCATTCGGCCTGTGACTCGGGCATTCTGACCCTCTGATATTTGTATTTCATTTCTTCCTCCGTAAGCTTAGCCTTTCCTTTTGGTTTGGTGGGTCTCCTGCTGGATGTAGACATATGTTCTTTCGAACTCAGTTGCTGATCTGCATGAAGAAGAAGTGAGACCCAATCCGAAAAGGTTGAATTAGCCATTTGATCTTCCATTGGAATGTTAGCAGAAGAAAGAGTTAGAGATTTCTAGGCTCAGGGCGCATGAAAATTGCAGCTTACAGGGCTAAATAGGTAAGGCGCACAGGAAAGGGGAATGTTGCAAAGGTTAAACTGGTGCCAAAGGCGCATGGCGCATGTGTACTACAGAGTGCATTTTATAAAGGGCGCATGGAAATTTTGCATGGATTGCATGAACTGGGATTTGGTGCGCCCTTTGGCGCATAGATGTTTCGTGTAACAAGAACTTTTTGTGTGCCAAAGGGAGCATGGCGCGGCGCATGAAAGGTTTACACAACATGATGTTTTTCTAATTGGGGATGCGCCTATGCCTTGAAAGATTTGTACTTAGCACAGACAAAGCTTGTGTTGCATGGATGCTGGGTGCGCCATTGGCGCGTGGAAAAGTGATGTAGCAAGGAAGGTTGTGCGGCTTTGGGGCGCAAGCTCAGCGCTTGTAGCATATGGAAGAGGCACGCCTCGAGGGCGCAGAAGTTCATGATGCAGCAGCAAAATGGGTGCGCCATTGGCGCGGGTTTTGCTCATGTAACAGGGGGGACAGATGCGCCATGGGGGCGCAACTGTTCATAATGTGTAACAAGACGCGCTGGTGCGCCAAAGGGAAAAACAGAGTTTTCACATGGTTTCAACGCTTTTCCTTTCTTTCATTTCCAAGATTGCTTTGGGAGATATACAATGTTTCAATCAAAAGGGGTTTTTAGACCAAGTTTTCAAAATAACACCCTCTACCAATAGATCTGAAAGAGGGGGGAGGAAAAATAAGGAAAGACAGCACAGGGGAGGGCTAGCTCAACATTTGTATATCAAAAACCAACTAGCAAGCTAAAACCAGAACACAAAACATGAGAAACCAAACGAGAAAGGGGGAAAGAACCTCTCACCTGGAAAAATAGCAAAAATCGTGCAACGGGTCCACAAGGCATTGAAAACGACGAGGCAGGGGCTGACAGGCTCAGAAAAATCACGTGCTTAGCGAATAGTGAAAATGACATTTTGGGTGCGTAAACATATATATGTATAGGTGAGCTGGTCATAAATGTGCCACCCACTTTTTAAAGGGTGCATGAAAGTTGCTATCGACAGGGAAAAGCATGCGCCATTTGGTGCATGAGAACGTTTTCTAGCAGGAAATTAAGCGTGCCTTTGGCGCACCAAAATCTATGTCGACATGAAGTTATGTGTGCCCTTTGGTGCACCAAAACATGGCGCAACAAAAGTTGTGCCAATACAAAGGCGCATGCGCCTTGGCACACGCAGGTAAGGCTCAACATACTTTGGTGCACCGAAAAGGTGTGTTGACACTGAAAATCATGCGCCAAAGGTTTTAAAGGGGGCGCACCAAAAGTTGGTGTTACATAGCAATTTCATATGCCCCAGCCAAAAAAGGCTCAAAAGACTAAGTTCGAAAAAACCAGATTTCCCGGGAAGGGATTTTACAACGTTTCGAACGCAAGGGATCCCTAACGAGGGATCGGAACAAAATTTTGGTATGGTTATCGGTAAAAATAATGAATCAAGAAGTTATTAATTCCAAGTACCTTGATGTTGAATCTCAGAAATAAGTTTATATCTAGAGACTATGGATGTAATCAAGAATCTACAAGGAGAGAATTCAGATTTAAAGGAGCAAGCACACATATTGGAACATGTTAAGAATTTAAAATTACACAGGAAGACATAGATGATTTTAAGGAAGTCTAAAGGATGTTGCATTAGGAGAACATCATCCCTATGTTAGGAGAGTGGTTGAGAGAGAAAGTACCATGTGCAGGACATGAGTGCAAGAGGAAGATCCTTCACGTAAATCTGCCTCCCCATAATCATGAGTATGGCAAGGAAATTACATTGAATGCAGTCATTGATGGATGGATTTTGAGAAAAATTCTTATAGATACAGGTGCAGAAGTTAATGTACTCACATTGGATGCTTGGAATCAGATGGGAAGACCACCATTGCAGCCTTCTTTGAATGTGTTGTACATGGAAAACAGAACTAGGGATAATCCTATTGGGGTGTTAAAGGATGCTACTATTATGATTCAGGGAGCCAAGTTTACTGGGGAATTTGAAGTATTGGAACTCACAGAGGTAGATAGTTTCCCAACATTACTTGGGTGCCCTTGGTGTTATGAAAATAATGTAGATTTGTGATTCAATAAAGGGTACATTAGCTTTGAGAACAACAAAGAAGAGCACGTCATTATACCTGATTGACAAATGCAAAATCCCCTCATATGTTGAGCCATTAAGTGAATGAGGACTTGAATAGGATATAAGCATGTACAATTAGATACCCTGTGGTGATTGAGCCATCTAAGGAAGGAGTGATACAGTGGGATGATGCTCATTCAGTTAGTGATACTACAAGTATTGCTTGTGACAATTGGGCACATGGAACATATGAAGTAGTTGGGCATGAGGTTAAGAATATAGTTACTCACATGATCAGGTTGCACATGGTTAGGTGCATTGAGTAATAACCAGGTACCTCAGTACACTGGTGAAGGAAACCCTGATGTATTTTTGTGTGCTATGGAATCCTAGTGGAAGGATACTGGTGACAGAAGAAATATGTTGGTTTATACCTACTACGGGACAACAACACGTTGGTGGGCTACACATAGGGACAACCTTTTAGAATGGTGCAAAGTGAGAATCACCTTTTCTACTAGGTTTCTAAGGAGAAATGTACCTTCACATATATGTGAATACCATGGGAAGGATTCTACTTCGCACCATGTTCAGAAGTGTGAGAGACTCTAGATGGACAGAGGGGCAGGAGGCCTTACCACCATCACTCTGGGTACATAAGTTCTACACAACCCTCGGTAGATGCACATGTGCATGGTATGTCCATGTAGAGTTGACACGGGAGACAATTAATTGGTGAGAGATGACCTCAGGTATGATTCATACTTTTGATTACTTTTCTACTAAACCTCCAGTCAATGAAGCATTGCAGATTATGAAGCACCTTACTTTGGGGGATAGCATGAAGGCTAAGGAAATTTTTTTGGATATTTTTGGAGAGATAGATTTAGAGGCGTGCCTTGACCTTGAAGAGACTAAAGAGAAGAAATGGTCCATGCTTGGGAAGAAAAAGAAAAGGGTAAGTTGTATATGCCTGATAGATGGTGAAGAGGATGAGGAAAATAACCTAGATGTTAACCATACTAAGGTATGTGCACACGAGGTAATGGACACAACAGATGAGAAGGTGCACATGTATCATGATCCTATGAAAACAAATAAGGTTAATATTGGGACAGATACAAAACCTAAAGAGCCATTATTGGTGATTATTGGTCTGAACAAGAGGTAGAAAATATTATTGAGCTTATGTGTGACTTTCAGGACTTATTCCCTGGAGGCTATCATGAATTAAAAGGAGTACACCCTTCTTTAGGTGAGATGTGAATCAAACTTAAAGAAGGCATGCACCCAATTAGGAAGAGGCCTTATAGGATGAATCCTAATCTACATTTAAGGTAAAGGAAGAAATTGATAAGATGTTGAAATCTGGAATCATTGAGCCCATTGAGGAATCAAAGTGGGTGAGTCCCATGGTGATAAGCATTAAAAAGGATGGGAGGATAAGGATCTGTGTGGACTATAGAGAATTAAATGCTTCATGTGTTATTGATCCTTTTCCTACCCCATTTACTGAGGAGATCCTGGAAGGTGTAGCAGGGCGCGAGATCTACTCTTTTACTGATGGATTTTTGGGATATCATCAAGTGCGCATAGCAAAGGAAGATCAGGAGAAGACAAATTTCACCACTGAGTGGGGAATTTTTGCATACATAGTTATGCCCTTTGGACTGAAGAATGCCCCTGTAGTATTTTCACACATTGTTGTACAAGCATTTTAGGACTTCATTCATAAATTTTTACAGGTGTATCTTGATGATTGGACAGTGTATGGTCTGGTTAAGGATCATTGTGACAATTTGAGACTTATGTTTGAAAGATGTAGATAGTTAAGAATCTCCTTGAATATTAAGAAATGTATCTTTGCAACACCTTTTGGCACTTTGTTGGGACATATTATTTGTAAAGAAGGCTTGTTGGTAGATCCATCCAAGGTCACTGTGATCTTGGGATTGGAAGAACCTAACAATCAAAGTGAAGTGCATGGATTTATTGGTCATACAGGTTATTACAAGAAATTCATTAAGGGCTATGCAAATATTTCCACGCTCTTGGAGGAACTGTTGAAGTCTAAGGGAAAATTCTATTGGGGTGAGGCACGACAACTAGCATTTGAGACATTAAAGGAAAGACTTACTTTGCGCCCATTTTGCGCTTTCCTTCTTGGGAAAAACCATTTCATGTTCATGTTGATGCTTCTGGAATGGTGATTGGCATCATGTTAGCACAACCAAGTGAAGGAATTGTAGACCACCCTATTTTTTTGCAAGCAGGAAGTTGACACCAACTTGAATAGAATTATACAACTACTGAGCGTGAAGCTTTTCCATGATTTATGCATACACAAGTTTAGAAATACTTATTGGCTACACCATTTATATTTTCATAGATCATATTGTGCTTAAGTATTTGGTAACAAGCCTATTTTACAAGGGTGCATTTGTAGGTGGATACTACTATTTCAAGAGTTTCAGTTTACAGTTGTTGTCAAACCAGGAAAAAGTAACTCAGGGCCTAATCATTTTTCAAGGATCAATTCTGGTGAGGACACACAGAGCATTGAGGACACAATTTCAGATGCACAACTCTTTAGATTGAATCGTGCACCCACTGAGTTAGAAGATATTGTAGTCTTTTTACACACTGGATAGGTGCTTGATGGAATGAATACATTAGAGAAGAAGCAACTTGCAATATGTGCGGCACCTTACTAGTTGATCAGTGGAGACTTGTACAAACTTGTTTGTGATGAGGTTTTACACCAGTGTGTGGTGGAGCATGAGCATGAGGCAATTATGGATGAAGCTCATGGTGGACTTGTAGGTGGTCATTATGCAGGAGATGCCACTACACACAATATTCTAATGGCTTGGATTATGGTGGGAAACTTTATATAAGGATGTCAAGGAGTATGTCAAGGCATGTGATCATTTTCAGTGCCTTGGGAAGCCTGGAACCAGAGATGAGATGCCTTTGAGACCTATTGCAAGTGTTGAACCTTTTGAAAAATGGGTGATTGACTTTGTGGGTCCTATTTCCCCACCCAGTTGTAGGACTAATACACTACATTATAACTTGTACAGACTATCTTACAAGGTGGGAAGAAGTGGCACCTACAAAGGATTGCACGACAACTACAACAATGAGATTTCTATGGGAAAATATTATCAGCAGGTATGGATGTCCATTGAGCTTGACAAGTGATAGGGGCACACACTTTTTGAATGAGACTATCATAATATTATTGGTTGAGTTTATGGTGGTGCATCATAAGACAACACCCTATCACCCATAGGCCAATGGTATTACTGAGGCTTTCAACAAGATTTTGGGACATACATTGACAAATATTTGTGATGTTGGAAGGAAAGACTGGGATGATAAAGTATCTGTTGTACTTTGGGCATACAGGACAAATTACAAATGCTTAAATAAGGCCACACCATTTCAGTTGGTGTTTGGCATGGAGGTTGTCTTACATATAGAATTCATGATGCCATCCATGCATATTGCATGCAAGAGGATTGGATGATGAACAAGCTATTGAGGAGCATATAAAAAAATGATGCAGTTGGATGAACGGCACACTATTGCTAAATGGAGTCAGAAGAAAAAAAGTAAGACAGAAAGCATGACATGATAGACATACCCAGAACAAGGCATTTGAGGTTGGAAAATGGTTCTTCTGTATGATTCTAAGTTTGTATGCCACCCTGGAAAGTTGAAAGTTCAATGGTTGGGACCGTTTGTTGTAACAAAGATATTGGAATCAGATGCTTGCCAGTTACAAGCATTGGATGTCACTTTATTTACCAATTACTTCAATGGGAGTAGGCTGAAGCCCTACTATAAATAAGTCTTCTTGGTGTTTGTAATAAGGTAATATTGTCAGTTAGATTAGATTTCCCTTTAATGCATTTTCTTTATATGTGTTTCCTTTCATCATTGTTATGCTTTGTCAATTCAGTTCAGTGTTTTGTTGTAATAAGCACACTTTCCCACCTATAGCTGATTACTATCTAAGTGAATTCATATGTAGAGGACCACACATATAATTAGTGTGGGGTGGATTATAAGCAAAATCAAACAGAAGGGAGTTGAGAAGGCACTAAGTTTTAAAGGAGCGTGTGTGTGATGTTGATGTTGGTTGCTGGAATATAGGGAGAATGGTGATGATAATAAGGAAAATGCCAAAGGAAAATCCACATATGGTGAATAAGCATGCAGTGTAATGTGAGGTAGGTAGTGCCATGGATAGATACTTGGTATAAGGAACAAAGGTTGAGGTACTTTGGTGCACATGGAGTGCGTGAAAGGAGGTCTGTGGTGGTGGAAGTAGTTTGCATGCCTAAAGGTTGCAGCTGGAGTGTGTGATGAATGAATGTGATTAAAGCATGATGGAAACTGTGGAGAAGGTGGGAAAAGTGGAAAATCCAAATTAAATGCAGTCATACGGTGGTAGTTGGAAAGAAATGAATGTGGGTAAAATTTGAAAACCTATAAATAGAGTGTCAGGGTAATCTCATTTTTACCTTACCTTGCATCAAATTTGTGAGTGCTTGTGTGTGACCTAGGGAAAACTTGAGAAATTTGGTGAAAAATTAGGTGCCGAGTTGAAGAATCTTGAACCAGAGTGTGAAGGAGGACACAACCGTGTGAGGAGAGAGTTCCATTAGAGGGAATCCTACAGATTGAGATGGTGTGGTGTGGATTTGGAAGGAAACAAGACTTCTCTGGCTAGGGTTTCAAGAATTAGGGCACAAAAGACAGGGTTTGAACTAAAGTATTGTAGGGTTGCGCCAAGTGTTAGTGGATAGATACTTGGAATACTAAGGAAGAGCAAGGCACAAGGTGAAATTTTGAGTTTGCATGACTGAAATGACACCAAGGAAAGCAGTGACCACATCACCAAAGAAGAAGGGAAAGGGAAAAGAAAATCCACCCCTACCATAGACATCCAGGAAGAATGGTACTCAGAAATGCATTACCCAGATGGAGTATTAATGGGAAAAGAGTGGGTATCTCATGTTAGGAGCATGGCCATGAGTGATTATAACCATCAAATAGATTTGATAGTGCATGACATGGCAACAGAACTTGTTCATTGACAGGAGGAAAGAACCTCAGATGATAAGCCAGTGTATGATGACAAGGGGAAGAGGTTGTTGGAGAAGGATGGACTATTGCAGCTATATGAGCTTCCATTCTTTGGGAAGCCTGAGAGATTATATCAATGGTTGATGTCACATGTCCATGAGGACTATTTCTATTTTGTAGGCAGAAGGATGTGCATTACCACACAGTTAATTGAAAAGTATACTGGCCTGATTAATACTGGGGTCTCATTTGATGATGACTTAGCCAATGATGTTGAGGTAAAGAAGACTGCAGTAGAGTTTGAGTACAAGAAAGGAGGGCGCACATTTAATATTGTTAAGCTTAATGATCCTATCATAAGGATGGATGCACACTTGCTCACAAAGTTGAATGGGTAGGAAAGATGGACACAAGTGAATAAAATATGGTTGCATGTATGCAAGAAAATATCAGAAGGAACTATATATAATATTGCTTCCTTTATAGCAGAGGATATCATTGATGTTGTGTGTGATGGTGACAAGATTATGTTTGGAAACATCTTATTGGTGATAGTGTTCTCTGAGATTGGGGTGCCTGATGGGCCAAAAGACAAGATATGGGAATATCCTGTAGAAGATCCCTCCCCTACAAAATGGTTTTCCAAGTATACATGTGATTCAGTGACTCCAACATACAAGGCACATGTGGATAAATGGTATAAATGGATGCGTGATGCATTCGGTGTAGAGTGGAGAATTCCAACTGAGTTGTCTACTCTTGTAGATGGAGTTTCTGAGTTTGTAGTCTATCAACAGTTTTGTATTGGGAGGTTTACATTAATTGATGGTACTAAAATTCCATGGTGCAAACTCTCATTTTCTTTTACAACGCAGTACTTTCAGAGTGTTGTGAATAGGTTTAAGGAGGCACGGAAATTGATATTTGATCTAAGAAAAGTGGATAAGGAGCACCATGAGATGCTTCAAACAATTTTCTACCCCAAGAAGTGTGCCTATAAAGAGAAGTATGTATCAGAAAGCATACATTTTTTAAAACTAGTTACATTACCAGTGGCCTCAGTAACAACAACAAGAGTATATATTTATCTAAGGCCTCAGTTTATTGATGGAGCATTCATGGAGGATGATGTAATTATTCCTGAAGAACCCTCCACATGTGGAAAAAGTTGAACCAAAGAAATGAGGGTGTGAAGAGACTCCTTCTGTCAGTAGAAGTGAAGGGGCAAGTAAAGATAATACTCTTGTTTCAAGCATGCCCATAGGGAAAACATCAGAGTGGAAGGAGGTAGGTACAAGAACATATGTGAGAAGGAATCCTACCTGAGGAAGGTCTCTTGTGAATAAGAAACAAAGAATAGTACCTAGCTCAGACTCTGAGGAGACAGGAGAGCATGAAGAAGAAGAGGCTGAGAGTGAGGAAGAACTGTGAGGAAGGTGAGCCCACATGTGTACATTGTGAGGAGTCAGATGAAGAGGGCCAAGGTGCAATACTTGAGGATGCACATGTTATGGATGTGGATGTAGAGAAGAATCAGTTGGAACATATGACACTCAGATCCTTAGAGTGAAAAACTAGAACCAACTACAACGCATGAGGATAGGCACACTCCCGACCTTGAGCTAGAGAGAAGAGTGGAAAAAGAGGTCACAAAGATTATAGAACACCTAGTAGAGCATGAAGTAGCACACAGTGGAGAGGAAGGAATGAGTGAAGGACATGAAGGGATCATGGGTGGAGAATCAAACCTTGTTGTAGGTTTCCCTAAGGGTGCTCAAGGAAATAATAGGAGACCAAGGTACATCCCATAGGGACCTATAATGCAATACATTGAAGATCCCAACAAGGTTCTGCACGCTAAGTATCAGAGCATGATACCTTGAGATCAAATCTTTTGCTGGTCATTTTTTAGTAAGGAAAATGTGCTCTATGCACAAAGGAAGATGTTATCTTGGGCACTTGAGTCACATATCAAGGAGCCAGAACTTGAGGTGAGCACCCACTCATTACTAGATACCCGTGAGTCGACAATCTCTAGAGAGATGTATCTGATAGTTGATTCCCAACAATTGACAGATGAGAAAGCATGTAATGCACTCAAAAAACTATCGGTAGAGGTGGGTAGCAAATTTTTGATAGGAACAATCAAATAAGGGTTATGCAGAAGGACCTGGATGAGAAGAATAAAGAGATAAGAGAAAGGGAAAGCAAGATAAAGGAAAAGGAAGAAATTATTGCATAGTTACAATAGGAGTTAAGGGAGGAAAAAGGGCACATTATAAAAAGGAAGAAATGCGTAGCTGATGTAATCTTACTAGCGCACCTGGATCTGGCCCCTCCTAGTAAAACCAAGTATGAAACCACTTTTCATTATCTAGAGGATTTAACATGCATAATCACAACTCAACAACCACCTCTTGCATTGGAATCTACAGAAGATGTATTGGCGAGACAGAAGCAACAAGAAAAAGAACAAATTGAAACCACCATTACACAATATAATGAATTAATTGAATCAGTAAAGGCAACAACTCACATGGTAGAAGTTTTCTATGACAATTGTGAAGATAGGGATCATGTAGTGGGACTGTTTGTTGCAAAAGATGAGGCAGATCTAAAAGAGTTCTAGGCCAAAAACAAAGGAAACAGGGTGGAACGAGAAAGAATCTTGGTAGAAGTTGAGCAGAAATGGGAGGCAATTGATTCATTGAGGGCCTCAATTAAAAATAAGCTAAAGGAACTTTACCCACAAGTTACACAGAGGATGGACATGCTAGCTGATACAGGAAAATAGTTGGAGACTCTGGTTGAAACATTGAAGGCTAAGGGTGAGGATATGACTTTTGAAGAGGTTTCTACCATTATAGGGGATGCCTTTACTCAAGAAAGCAATGAGTTAGAGGGGTGGAAAACATTGGAAGCATTAGTAAATAAGGAATTCCCCCTCCTTTTTGCATAGTAGCACTTGGATTCTTTCATTATTTGGTGCAAGCCATACAAATATTCTTTCATTCTTTGGTTATTGGAGAATTCTTTATCTTTACTTGTGTGATCAAGCTGAGTGTTTCTAAGGATAAACAACATGCCTAGTGTGGGGTAATGTTGGGCACAAAAAATGTCTAAGTATTGAAGTATGAAGAGGATACGCGAGCACATGAAGGAACATATAGGCATAGAAGAAATGCAATGAGATGAGCACGCTGGAGAATAGGGTTTGCACGTGAAACGTGTGGATGACACAGAAGGAGATGCACATGAGGATCATGGAAGAAAGGTAAGAAGACTTAGTGAATTTTTGGTATATGGGGCTAAATATAGACTTGGAGTGTGTGACACACAAGGAGGATTAGGAAGTCAAGAAGAGTCTATTTTTTAGGAAAGAACGTGTAGTTCGAACATGCACATAAAGCTAATAATAGGATTAGAACTAGAGTTAACTATAGATAATCTATTATTAGGTGAAGCTTGCATGCTTCCTAGTTTCTTTTGTAGCGGTGCATGGCTATTCTTAGCATGCAGCCTATTTTGAGGAATGCATGGGCGGTGAAGGGCAAGTCCCCACCCCTTATATATATGTATATTGATTTATTTACATGGTTTAGGGATCATGATCATTGTGCACTGGATTGTAACAGAGTTATGTTGTTGGTATGATTTTGCGTGCATGACTTTGTGATGGTAACTATAGGAGGCCTTGAGTTGAGCATTTTTTAGGTCACTAAGTGCATTCACCTAAGTTGCAGGTAAATTTCCTATGATTTTAGGAGCATAACAATGTTTTGGGGGTGTTGAGGTCATAGAGGATTTTTTCCTCTTCTAGGTTTTCAAGAAGCTCAAATTTCTATTTTGATTGAGGAAGCAAGCAACGGAGCCCACTTGCAGGCAAGATAGGCCAAATATGGTAATTCACCTGGGAGCACTTTGGAACATCTTCACATGCCCCTATGAAATCAATAATCTATAAAATCTTAGAGGTTGGGCAAAGAAATTGGAAAATGGGGGATTTGTAAAATATGCCTTTAGGCCCTTCGCTAGCTCGTCGAAATGGTGGGTGAGTTGGCTCCCATCTCAGCAAACTAGGTGTTTTCAGTGAGCTCCCCGGTTGCATTTCATGGTGGGTGAGCCATTTCATTACACGGTCGATCCATTTTGAGACACGGGACGAGTTCTTGAATGCAAGTGAGCTATGATTATGGGTCGAACATGGTTAGGAGGGGCACTCATGGTTCAAGTCATCAAGCTAGTCCAAGAGAGTTGACATGGCGAGCTCTTAAGACATAGATCTATGAAGTGAAGTAGTGCGAGCTATGACAGGATCCCAGTGAAGTGCATATAAGTTTGCAAATGTACATGTCACAACAAAATAGGTCGAGCTAGTTTTGTAGCAAGGCCATGGAGGGGAAAACACGTCGGGTGAATATGGCAATGTGAGGCTTGTATGCGAGGCACAAGGAACTCAAAGGCAAAATCCTAGATGAGAAAGGCAAGCCCAAATCGATAGAAGAAGGGATAGCGGTTCGTCTAACCTAGAAAAAGCAAGGGCCGCACGATGATAGACCGTATTGGAAAAGGATTCAACGAGCCTAGCTTGGTTGTATGTCCATAGAGGAGATCCAGGGAAATGCACAAGGAGTTGTGGAATCATGGTGGAAAACACTCGAGCTCATCCAGGGAACAAATCATTGCTAAAATCTATGGAAAACTCACAGGGGAGCGAGGTCGAAGACTTAGGCGAAGTGGAAGATTGGAGTTGGCTTTGCTAAGCTAACTTGTGTGAGCCATTGAAACAAGTTCCCTCAAGGAAGTTGTCAACCGAATCGGGTATGACGAACGTCCTTGAAGCACAAAGAGAATTCAGGTCATAGGTACATGAGTTCCCCGTGAACCCAAAGATTCGGTTGGAGAGAAGGATTCAGAGTTGAGAACGAGGCTACGGGAATGATGATACAACTCCAATGTAGGATTAGGGAACGTTACAGGTCTGTAGTTTACGTGGCAAACTCACTGTAGGTGAGGAATGTTTGGTGTGTTCACGAGCTCGGGTGAGGATGTGGTCGCAGACCCGACAAGGACATAGAAGACACAATACGGTCGAGGTGGGGGGTTCGCCGCACAAGAGACACCGCAAGGCGTTGGGTGTATCAGTTCTCTGAGCGCCCATCTTCTTTACACAGAGCAAAATCTCACATGTGAATGGGGCGAGGTAAGCGAAGCTATCATTGAGTAAGAACCGAGTGGTCACTAGGAATGGTAAACAAAGAATCCCAATTCATTAAAAATGGGACCAGCAATGCAAGAAAGGTGCTAGCTTGAAAGAGGTGCCAGCTAGGTGAGCTAGCTGGCAGCTAGACCCTCAAACTTAAGATTTGAACACTTCAGCCTTCCCCTTCCAATTAAAATTGAAATCAATGGGCCCCACCATTTTTTTTTTAATTGTCCAAATCATTCAAATCATGCAAGAAAACATTAGGAGAGAGGGTGAAATATGAAAAGGATCATTTCGAGCCAACTTATATTGCACAGTCCCGTAAACAAGTCAAAGCCTGGGAAAGAGACAAAAGAACTTCTCTCACTCAGAATGCCATAAATTTCACATTTCTCAACCAAATTGAGCAATATTATACTCGTTGGAATCATGGCTCCAAGATATCTATGCTCAAAAATCAAGAAATTGAAGGATTGATGGAGTTTTTGGTGGAAGAAAATTACAGAAAACTATCCCAGTTCTAAAACATCATTTCTAGGTAGTTGAAATGACATTAAATGACAACATGGGTGCAATTTTCTTCTTCCAGAGGCCAAAGGACAATGAGGGATGGGTTTTGTAGGATACTCCATCACTTTTGCAGGTGCATTGAAGGTATTTTTTTGTGGTTGAAATCAAAATCCGCCCCTCTCTCTCTCTTCACCAATAATTCTTCTATAAATTGTAAAGGGGGGCACATTTGTAAAGAGTTAGACATTTTTTGTGTCTACCCTCCCTTCTCTTCTTCTCTATTGAATGTGGGAGACTAAAGCCTCCTCTCCAAGCATTGTAATGACATTCTTTCCTCTTTCCCACTAAAATGTACTATTGTGCATACTCTTGGAGCAATAAAAATTGGTGTTTTTGATACTTTCTCTTCCTTGCATGATTTTTATTGTCTTTTCTTGCCTCTCTTCATGCTTATAGGTGACTGTGCATATTTTTTTTCATTGCAGGTTTAAATGTGTTGTGTTTAATGGGAAAAATGGTGTTTTGTGTAATATTATTTTGGTCTGTGATGCATCTTCATCCTCTCCATGCTCACCTCTCTCCATTTTCAGGCATTATACTTGTCTAGCAACCCCTTATCTTGGTGCTATCACCTCTCTAGTGTAGGATTTTTTTCATTGCATGCACTCCTTCTCTCCTTGTCTCCTTGGAATTTTAGATTAGAAGTAGATAGTGTTTTCTTCCATTAGGAGTAGTTGTTTCAGGTAGGATTAGGAAGAGGAACCAACCTTCTCTGGAGGTCCATCTCAAGTATGCAAGTCCCACAACTTGAGAGATGGTCCCATGTTATCCAAAAAATAGGGATATGTCATTGCCAAATCTCAGGGTGCTACTTTTTTGTGATAACAGTTCTGGCACGCTCGGTGGGATGGGACATGTTTGAAGCACCTTACCACTTCATTTCATCAATTTTGTTGTGCTTTTGATGAAATTCAGCCTTTGGAGGTATATTCTAAGCACAACTGGCAACTCCATTGATTCAAACAACCCAGTTCTGAGTTACAAACCTTTCTTTTCATCCATTTCCATCCATTTTTCTTTTCATATCTTCCATTTTTCTTCCATCCATGAAGTTGTGCAATCATGACTTCATTTCCATCATGGAATTCACACTTGCAGCAAAAGTGTTATTCAAAGACATCTCTAGGTTACTTCAACACACCTCCAAAAAGGTTTCACAAATGAAAAATAGTATGCATATCCATGTGAACCAGATTCAAATCAGTTTGGTCATTTTCCAAACTATGCAGCTATTTCGGAGCATGGATATACAAATTTTGGAGGCAATTTCACACTTGAAGAAGATGATTTGCACTGGAAAACTCAAAATATGGAAGCAAGCATGGTGCACTCAAGGGCTACAACTCAAATGAAACCATTCAGGATTGGAATCAAGGCACCTTGTCCGTGGGTGGGCCTTTTCCAAGACATTACAGCCCTCAAAAGAAGCTTGATTTCATGGTTGAGATGTTGCCTCAACTTGCAAAGTGGATAAGAAGATAGAGGCTTATGAACTTGATGCAAGGAAACCTTGTCAATGGGTAAGTCCTACACCACTAGCTCATAGTCTTCTATTTCTCCTTCCCATCTACATCATTTCAACCTGAATATCATGATTCTAGTTTGTTGCATGTTATCCCCTAGTGTGGAATCCATTCTCCATCTTCTAGTCTTCCATCCCACTTCAATTTTTCTGCCCTTTTCCCTTCCAAAAACCATCCCCTCCAAAGAAAAAAGAAGTTGTAAACCTCCCACCACCACAAACAATAGCAAAAATAGTTGAATCCCAACCCAACCCTCCTCTTGTAGTCCCAAATCCATTTTGGGAAGAGAAAAATCAAAAATCAACAAGGGAGGAGAAGATTGAAGAGCTTAGCAAGGAAGAATTGGCAAGAAACTTGAAAAGTGGGCTTTAAGTTTGATATCAATAAAAATTCCATTGATGGTTAAGCCTTCAGTGAAGGTTGAGGTTCAAGAACAAGAGGTGAAAGGATGATTTTGTAGCAGAAGTAGAGCAAGAAGGAGAAGAAGATGATGATCAACATAGTCCATTGCTCAGAGTGCAGTGTGCATGATGGCACTATTTTTCAGAGATTGTTGATCATCTACCAGTTGCAAATCAGTCAAGAAGAGGAAGAAAAGAATCAGCTCCAAGTCTATTAAAGAGGAGCACATGGAGGTGAGAAAAATCAATTTAGAGACATTGAAATGAAGATGATTGCATTGAGATTGCAGATCTTTCCCATTCATCATTTGGAAATCTATGATTTTTGGATGATGAGCTCACAAGCCATGTTTGAGGAGAAGCTATCCAAGAAGACCTTGCATTGTCCACAAAATGGAGAAGCTCTTGAGTAGCAGAAAATTGAAGAGTTTGATTTTATCTGACTTCATGAGTAGATGGAGAGGAGCCTATGGAGATCATAACATTTGGTCTTCATTCATCCTTCAACAACAAGAGAACTCTAAGTGAGAACAAGGTGCAAGATTGTAATCCTGCATGATTCATTAGATGTCCTCTTGAAATCAACATTGAGTTGCATGTTCCAAGGAGTTCCATGTGGTTAAGATGAGGAGGAAGAGGAAAGCAAGGATGACACCATTTTCATACCAGTCATCAAGGCAGAACATCAGTTGTCTGTAGATGAGCAACAAGAAGAAGATCAACTCACAGACAGTCACCTTTTCTAGGAAGGCTTGCAAGAAGACTTCCTTATTGAAGTTGGAACTCAGAGAAGCGGGAAAATCTAACATTAGACCTTGCCCAATCAGGTACTTGGCTTCATTAGAGCCAAAGGAGAAGCCACAACCAGTCATGCTTACTTCTAAGCATGAGGATGAGCCACAAAGTGCCAAGGATCAACTACAATGCCTCTTAGAACCAAATGAAGAGCAGCTAGAGGAGGTATTCATCTTGTTTTTAGTTGATACCTTGATGAGTGGGTGGAAAATCAGCTTGCAGTCAGTTTTTCACTCTTAACCACAGTTGTGTCTAGTGCCAAATCATCTACATGGCTGCAAATTGTGAGAAAGGGAAGCTACTTTTCTTTGTCAGTGTTAGGTTTTGTTTGAGTTGCTCATTTCTCTGGTTAGTGTAGGGTAGGAGTAGGTTTGTTTTCAGCAGAAGAAGTGTTTGTGCACACTCTGCATGTCTTACTTGAGGCATGTATGATTTGTTCCTTTGTATATAGTTTTTGTTCATGATTGCTCTAGGTAGTCTATTGCATAGTGCATCATCCCCCTAAGTTGTTGCAAAAGACGCTCATAGTTGCATGAAGAAGTTGCAATCCTCAAGAATTCTCAAATGCAAAGCAACGAAAATTAGTTGAAGGACAAATTTTAATGATTTTCTTCTACTTCTCCCTTTAAGAACAGCTGCAACTAAGCTTCTAATGCCCTTGGAAAGAAATTAGAAAATGTGTTGCATGACAACCCCAGCCCCAATTCATTTAGAGAGCTCCTAGCCCTTAGCAATGTTCCCAAGAAAGTAGTTGAAAAGAAAAGGAATATCATTTTTGCTGCAGTCCCATGATTGTCCCAAATCAGCATATGTCTAAAGTCCTGCAATGCTTCATCTTGTCAAGAAAATCAGTTGTTTGTGCTTCATGTTGGCAAGAATTAGATGTTGGGGCAACTTACAGGTGTTCATCATTCAGTTCCATAGATCATATTTACAGGGAAAAGGTAAAAAATTCAAATTCAAAATCAAAACAATTTTCCACTCTCACAAAACAAAACTTCAAGATTTTCTTATTGAAATTGGAAAAAGTAAAACGTAAGTCACAGGTTCAAGCATCAGTGTTCCAAGTGGCTTTGGGCACAAGTTTTCAGTTCAGATCAGTTCATGATTGCTTCAGAAGGACTCCATGCCCAATGGATAAATCAAGGAAACTGGTCATACTTCATCTAGCAGGTAGATGGCCCTGTGAGTTGCCAAATTGTTATCCATTTTCACCCCCCGGGTGAAAATGGACAACAAGGAGGCCTTGAGTTGCAGCACTTGTCAATAGGCCACTAGGCATTCACCTAGTTACAGGCAGTTCTCAATATTTTTGGGGGATTTCAATGTTTTGGAAGGTGTTGAGATCATAGAGGATTTTTTCCTCTTTTGGGTTTTCAAGAAGCTCAAAGCTTTATTTGAAAATTGAGGAAGCAAGCAATGGCGAGCCCACTTGTGACAAGATGGAAAAAATGGTAATTGGCCCGGGAGCTTTGGAACATGTCGCATCTTTTCAGCCTCACAGTCTAAAAGATCCCCGAAAATCTGCAAAAATTAGGTAAAAGAAATTGAAAAAATTCACAGGTTAAATGCCTTTAAGAATCCTCACCAGCTCAGGGGAGCTGGTGGGCGGTTACATCAGCTCCCATGATTACATTTCATGGCAGGTGAGCCGCCGATTGCATTAAGGCTACAATGAGCTATTTGGAGAGGTGCGTGGGAACTACTTGGGTAGGTGATAGTGATGATGATCGAAGCTTAGGAGGGGTCATGGTGGTAATTCAGTCAAAAGGGATAATTCAAGAGCCCGGAGGACGTGGTGAGATCTAGAAGACATAACTATGTTGAAGCAAAGTAGGGTGAGCCAATGGGCCATGATGACAAAGTGCAAGAAGTTGGCTCGTGCATGGGAAAATTGGAGGCTGAACTGGGTTTCATTGAAAACCACATGGAGAAAACATGGAAGACAGATAAGCTCGTGAGGGGCAGCGATTCACCAAGAGCTCAAAGGCAAAAGCCCAGACTTGTGAGACAAGCCCGAATCGATAGCTAAGGGAAACATAGTGCTCGGACTAGCAGGAATGGCAAGTCATCAGGGGATTGATAGACTTAGCAGTATCAAAGGATTCAACAAGCTCGAGTTGGTTGCAAGGCCAACTCAGCTAAGGTGATTCCAGTGGTGGGCCACGAAGAATCGTGGAATCATAGAAGTGGAAAACAACTTGGCCACAAGTTCCTCAATAAAGCCCAAAATTCACTGCACAAACTCAAAGTGGAGTGAGGTCGAAGAGGTGGTGGCAGTGGAAGATGGAGTTGGCGCAGAGGTCAACTTTACAAGCCGTTTTTGAGGTCCCTCAGTGGGGTCTCGAGCCGAAATGGGTTGGCTTGACCCAACGGGGAAGATGATGGGAGTTCAGGCCATGCAAGCTTCAGGACATGAGAACTTGGACGAGATTCGAGGGTGACGATAAGGATGTGAAGCGGTGATGTGCGGGAACGACATTGGCTCGGGAATGCGGGATGTGCAACAATGTCAAGGTCTGTGGATGTGTGTGGTGAAGCTCAGATGCGTAAAGGTTTGGACATGTCCGCGAGCTCGAGCGAGGATGTGGTTCTCCCTTTGAAATGCTAAAACATAAGACAAATGATAAGATAGGGGTTGACTGCACAAGAGGCACACGGGGCATCGGGTCATTCCTGAGTGAATCTTGTGGAGTGTAACAAAATGGAGCATTGAATGGATTAAGAAGTTGGACAGTATCTGAGATGTAGGCTATCGAGTGGTATTCATTGGAATGTAGAAAAGGTAGTCCTGATGCATTAAAAGGGGCAGTGGAGTTAAGAAGGGTGCCAGCTCAGCGAGTCAGCTGGCGAGCTGGCCCTCAACTTGATTTTAAACACTTAACCTTCCCCTCCCATTAAAATGGTGAAAATGGGTCCCACAAACATTTTTTAATTGCCTGAATCATTGAAAATCATGAAAACATTAAAGAAAGGGGGAAATATTAAAATCATTATTTCCAACCAGATTTAAATGCACAGTCCCGTGAAAGTGAAGGCAAGCCTTGAGAATGATAAACAAGCTGGTCACACTCAAATGCTCATAACTTTTGAATTTCTCAACCAAATTGAGAAATCTTATACTCGTTGGAATCAGTGGCTCCACCCTCTACACACAACAATCAATAAATTGATGATTTGATGGAGTTTTGATGGTGAAAAATGTAGGAAACAAGCCCAGTTATAAAACATCACTTCCAGGCAGTTGAAATTGCAATAAATGACAACATGGGTGCCATTTTCTTCTTCTAGAGGCCAAAGGACAATGAGGGATGGGTTTTGCATGATACTCCATCACTTTTACAGGTGTATTGAATTTGCAATTTATTGGTGGTTGAAGTCATAATCCACAACTCTCTATCTCTCACTAATTCTTCTAATTTCTATAAATTGTAAAGAAGGGCTCATTTATAAAAGGGTTTGGATAGTTTTTCTCCATACAACTTCCCTTCTTATTGTCTCGCAAGGATGTGAATTTAGAGCTTCTAGACTTCCTTTTGTAATGATCTAATGCATTAACAAATCTTGTATCTTTCTGCTGTAATGATGCATTGTGCATACTCTTGGAGCAATAAAAATTGGTTTTGTGATACTTCTCTTTCCTTGTATTGATTTTAATTATTATTCTTGCCTTTCTTAATGCTATGTAGGTTTATTATGCATATTTTGTTCTCATTACATGTTTTAAATCTAGTTGTGTTTTCATGTAAAATGATGTGTTGTGTGTATTATCTTTGTTTGTGATGCATGCCCATCCTCTCCATGCTCACCTTCCTATATTTTTCAGGCATTGTGAAGCTTATTAATCACCCCTTTTCTTAGTGCTATCACCTCTGTTAGTGTAGGATTTCTCCTTTTCACCCTTTCTCCTTCTCTCTCTCTGGTCTCATTGTAATTTTAGATTAGGTGTAGCTAGTTAGATTTCCTTCCATTAGAGTTAGTTGTTACACTAGTTTAGGAAGAGGAACCAACCTTCTCTGGAGGTCCATCTCAAGTATGCAAGTCCCACAACTTGAGAAGACTACAAAAACAAAGACAAGCATGCATGTATAAGATGAAGTGTAAGATAGAAAAACTATGTGTAAGATAAAACATGCAAGAAGAAAAAAAATAGGTTACAAACATGGGAAACCTCTCATGATGTCACAAGACACTCAAGGCTATAGTGTCCACAAAAAAGAATGTGTGCACACAAGACAAAGGGAAAAACCTGTATACAAAGGAATGTAATGAAAAAAAATACAAGCAAAGTAATAGATAACCATATTGGAAAATAATCCTACAAAACAAATGTTGCACATGAAGCACCCATTAGCACGTTAGAAAGAGAAAATGTATGTCAAAGTGTGTATAATACGATAAAGTAAAGCATTAAGAACAAAAATGAAACAATAACACTTGCAGTGTATGAAAGTGGATGCATCAAGAGCCACAATGGGACTGGTAATAGGTACTTAACCAAGCATGTATGTTGCATTTAATGACCATGTATAATCTATGATCACCACTAGAAAGGCAGCTAAAATTGAGATAACCATAGAATTTTTTTGACAAAATCTCCTAAAAATGCCCTTTGAAGGAGATTTTTAGGTTTTCGGGTTTCCATCGCATGGAAACATATCCTTTGCATGCTTCATGTCAATTGTTTCCCGAAACCCAAAACCGATTACAAGCCAGTGTATCAGGTTTTCGGAACTCAGAAGCATCGGAACATACCTTGCAAAATGCATGCTCCATGTCACTTGTTTCCCGAAACCTGAAACCTGAAATGATCCTTTGTGTCAGGTTTTCAGAACTTGATAACATCCAAACATCTCATGCTTCATGACAGTTGTTTCCCGAAACCTGATTTGATAGTAAAACCTTTGTATCAGGTTTTTGGACACTCCGAGCATGATGACATGGCATTAATGTTGAGTTGTCTGGTAGTTGGCACACGTGTCAGATGAGGTGTAATTAATGCTAGGGCTTTATAAATAGTTTGATTTTACACGTCATTTTTACCTGGTATATTTTTCACTGCGTGGATTTTTCATGCATGTTCCTTCGACCTCCAAACCCAACTGAACCTCTTGATCGATTTCGTGATCCGTCTTCGACCATTTTTTGAATTTATTGAAGGTATTTTTCTCTTCTTACCACTTTGAGGTCTTTGGGGTTGTTTTTGAGGTGTTCATTTGGCATTTTTCCCTCTTTTCTTTTTCTTCCCTCTAGGTTTAGGGTTTTGGGTTGTTTTCTTCATTTCCTGTTGTATTCCCATGAAACCTCTTGTTTGGAATTCACCCTTTGGGTGTTTTCTTATTTTTCCCATGGGATATACTCTTTTGATTTTTGAGAAGAATCTAAAAATCCTAACTTACAAACTTGGCGGGAATTTTATGTGTTCTGACATCCCAGAAACCCGATGCCTTTGTTTCAGGTTTTACAGGGTGTCTGACATCATTTGGCTTGCATAGAGTATCAGGTTTCTCCAAGTGCTCAACATCCTCTGACTTCCACAATATATCGGGTTTTGCAAAGTGTTCAACATCACCTTGGCTCCACTTGTATCAGGTTTTGTGAAGTGCTTAACATCCCCTGAGTTCCGCCTTTGTGTCGGGTTTCACAAAGTGTTCGACACGACCTAATTTCCGATATACATTGCAGTGTGTCAGGTTTCACAAAGTGCTTTGCAAGTCCCAAATTCCAGTTAGTGTGGCGGGTCTGTAGGGTTGCTCAGCAAGCTTTCAAGCCCGATTGTTCAACCAGAAGTCATCTAGGCATTCTTTCTTCAAGACTTCTCATGTCGGATCCTGGAAAATCTAAGGATAAGTCAGACAGGTCAGGAAAGATGAAGTACAAGTACCAGAAGATGGAGTCCCCTTCCTACATAGATTGCAATTACGACATCCGGGACACGGAGCTTGGTAATATAGACATGGAAGACTTTTGGAACAGAATCAAGGATTCTTCTCAGAGTCCCTAGATGAAGTCAATAGCCGGTAGTGGCCTCCCTCTTGCAGCAGGATTCCCAATGTCTACTCAATGCCCTGAGTTCATTCTAGCCTGCACTTCCAATTATGACTCAGCTTCCCGCTCAGTGAGAAATCAAGCAGGAGAAACCATAGTGAAGTTGGATGGAGGTTACTTTGATGACCTCTTAAGATTGCCCAACTTTGAAGAATATGTTGATTTGAACCTTCAATCAGCACAGAAGGCCTGGGACAATGATCAAGAAGATTGCATCAGGCATGTAAATAAAAAGTTCTTGATCAAGGCCAAGCCAGCCGTCTCTAGGTTTCCCAAGTTTGTCCCTAGGAGTGATTTCATCCTTGAAATCAGTGATATCATCACCCTGCTAAGTCGAGTATTTGGACTCCCCGAGTTGAGAGACTTCCAAGGGTGGATGTATCAATTCATGGTCATCATAAAGAAGAATGACCAAGGGATCGATTGGAGCAGTCTTATAAGTGATGAGATAGACTCCCAGATGAAAACAATCTTGTCTACTGGCAAGTTCTATATGTCGTCATACGTCACCTATGCAGCAGCTGGCATGAGAAATTATCCAGGGTTGGATGCAAAGGGAAATAGGGCAAACAGAACACATATATCGGTACTTCCCTCAACTGAAAATGAAGGGGTCTGAGGATCAATTCAGAAGAGTGAATGATGCCTTCTTTTATGAAAACATCTACAGGATGAACCCTGATCTAAGGAAAAGAAGAGTCTCTGATGAGGCATGGGCCGAAGTATCGAAATGGGGTTGTATCTTCTTGCAATTCAAGAAGTTCACATACCTTCGGGTGGTCATGTACCCGGGTGATCCTTTCCATTTGCCCAGGTTCCCAGGTGATAAGCTGATCCTGATGGAGTTGGTTAGACAATTGTTGGATTTTCACAAATTCCAACAGAGTAAGCACAAGGCCACCATCTCCTTCCCTATTTCCATCGGAAGGTACACGTGCTCAATAGTGGTTAAAGCCAAGAATGTGGTGCATGAGCTACAGGAAAAGTTGAAGAAGCACATGAAGCACAGAGATGGGTTTGATTTCTGAGGAGTCCTTAAGTCGTACGGGACCTTATATCTACATGTGCCCAATGTAGAAGACATTTGGGTTGATCTTCGGGATGAAGTTGCCATCCAAAGAAAGGACAATAGCAGGTTAACACTTGAAGAGATTTAGATGTTAGATCTATCTGACATCCCAGAAGGCACCATGGACAATGAAAGTGTCCTTGATGCCTCGTATGATGGGTTGAATGAAGACCAATATGTATTCCCAGCCATTGATTGGTCCATTGCTGAGAAAGCTTCTATCACAGGAAGAGTTGCTCAAATTCTTTCTCATACTAAGGCATGGCTCATTTCTTGGGGAATGAGTTATAAAGAAAAGAGTTTTTCAAAGCTAGCTACTTTGGAAGTGGGACCCTCTAAGGGAAAAAAGGAAAAGGATAAGGACCCTTCCAAGAGGCCAATAAAGGTTAAGTTTTTCAGAAAAGGAGAAGATGAAGTGACCACATCATTGGCCACTCTCCCAAAAATGGTTGAGATACTTGATTCACCTCCACCACCAGAACAAGGAAATATTCCTTCAGGAGAAGAGGTTGGTCAACCTCTCATTCCCCTTTTGGTTGGCAGCTCATCAGAGGTAAGTCTTCCTCTTACCTCTCAAGCTTTAATTTCAGAATCATTACCTCCTCCCATTCAGCCTTCCTTGCTTCAGATTTCTTCACCAAATTCCTCAGCCATGGCCAGCATCTTCTCTGACCTCTCACCTCTCCCCACTGGACCCAAGTTAACCATGGATATGCCTCCTCCTTCTATACCTTCATTCCCTGAGTACATTCCCATGGACACTACACTTGGAGTGATCACCACTCCACAAGAAAACCTTCCTCCACCTGAAGATGTGACCTTAACACCTACAATGGGAGCAACTTCTTCCAGTATGCCTCAATGGTTAATAGATCAGACCCCAAGGAAGAGGAAGGTGGTAGTTCCCCTACCAGCCTTTGATTTCAGTTCCCTCAAGGTCACTCCTGCCAAGTCTGCCAAGAAACCCAAAATGGTTTCAAGGGTTTCAGTGGATGCCTCAGGGCATAAGTTTGTGGATATTTCCACTCCCGTGGCTGACAAAACCAAGAATGATATAATGGTCACCGATTATCAGATCACAAGGGTTGATCTAGGAAAAGTAACAATGGAGGGAGCACAACAGGATGCACAAGATGCCATGAATGTGTTGTGCCAGAAGCTGAAGGAAACAAAGGCAAGCAGAGATGAGCTAAAAGAGAAAGTAGAGTAGCTGACAGAAGTACTACTCAAGCTCTCAAAGCCTCCTAAGTCAACACCATCATCCTCTACCCCTACTCCTATCAGGTTCAATTTCTCATCAGTACCCAGGATTGAGAAGATTAATGAGAAGGGGAGAACAGTTGATGAATGGATCCAGAGGCTACTCCTGTAAGGAAAAGAGGTCATTGATGACACCGTGGAAGTCTACAAATCCTTGGAGAATATAAAGAAGGATGGAAAGAAAATGGATGATGAGTTTTCGGCAGAAGTTGGGAACCTAGAGTTAACTTTTGAAGCTCTCAATACGCTGAAACAGGTTCCATCCCGCATCTTGATCGAAGAAGGAATCATTCCACATGGGGACAAGCATTTTCAACTAACCAAAGCCATCAGATTCAGAATAAATATTCTCAATGAAGCTTGTAGAAAATTGAGGGAATCAAGAGATCAATTGGTTGATGCCACAAATGACATAGAAGAAGAGCTAACCAAGATCTATGCTAAAGTGTTGAATGAAAGCTCGAGTATTCTACCCGATGATGATCTTTACAAGTAGATCCAAGAATCAATTCAGCACGAACCAAATTATGGCTTTAGTCTGGAAATCATTGATAGGTTCGTGAAGATTGAACATGCTTTGGAATCACTGAGGAAACTCAACAAGATATTGAAGAAACTTCCTGGTAACGTGAGTGATACTCAAGAAACGTGTGAGGTCCTGAGTGACCACTCCACCGCACCTGATGAAGATTAGATGCAGGGCATAATCTAAAAGTTCCAAGAACTTCGGGACAAGCGGGCTTTGTTGGAGGAAGACAAAGATGATGAAACAGAATAGGCATAATGTTTCATGTCATTTCAATCCTGAAATCGACATGTCTTTTTCATTTTTGTTTCGTCATGTAGGAAGCAAATTTTGACTTGGTCTCCTGTGTGAGAGTCAAGCAAAATAGGACTCTCATTAAAAGACTATTTTCTAGGATTTATCCTATTTTCTCTCAACTCTTTTTATTATAAATAAGGGATACTTATGCATTCCAAAGGGTTGAGATTTTTGGAATATTGAGAACTATTGTGAAGAAGAAAAACTTTGTGTTTTCTTTTAATCATTTGAGGAATAGAAACCGATGCTATTTTGCAAACTTTGTGTTGTGAGATTCATCTCTCTTAAGATATTGTTCTTATGTTCAGAATCTTAAGCTATTCTTTGTTTAGCACTCTCGATTATTTTAATTGTTTCAAACATTACATTTGTTATCTAAAACTCGTATGATTATTTCGTGATCTGTGTGTTTGCTTGAAAGAAAATACGTTCCTCTCATTTCCTTTGCATTGTGTTTCTTCCATAACAATAATTTCCTTTCCAATCCATTCCATTTCTAAAAATACAACATCTTCACCTTGTGTGGATATGGATTTCGGGATTCTATCCCAACCCCAATGGTTAGAATAGTGTGAATATTGTATATATTATTTCTGTTGTGTTTTAGATTAGTAATAAATAGGCAGCCTCACCTGTCTTTGAGGAGGGATTTAATCCCATGTACTGTGGTTGAACCTCATATTTTGGCTTGAAAAAATATCCAACCAAATGCAACATGCTCATGGATAGATGGAATGGAATGCAGAGTGAATGATAGGAGTTGTGTGCCCCCCCAGTGAATGAAATTGTATGTAGTGATGTTCATTTGTTTATGCCCCCTCAACAGTGAATATTGAACTATAACAAGAGTTCATCATCGGGAAATGGTCAAACTATGTGTTGTGTGTAGTGCGTTGTTATGAATATTTAGTGAGGACACGTGACCTAAAGAGCATAATGAAGTGTGATGATATAGCCTAAGTCATATATCACAACATAGATAGATTGAAGGAGTGATGATCTATCCTAGAGCGTATATCACTAAATGATGATCAGAATAGGTGATGATGATGCTAGGGTAAGCATTAACTGTAGTCCTGTGATGTTTATCACTACAAGATGATTAGAAGGAGTGGTGATGAATCCTAAAGAGTATAACACTAAATGATGGAAGTGGTAAGTGATGATATGTAGCCTACGGTGTATATCACTAGTTCTAGAAATGTCACATGAGAAAGAATATTGAATGATTGAATGTGTGAGATGTGATAGGTCCATTTGAGATTGTATACCCTCAACATTCCAATATGGACCGTGAGACTAGAGTGCATCATATGGTAGTTGCAGTGCATATGAGTATGTGTAAAATGCTAGATGTGTAATAGATTGATAAGTATGTGTAGAATATGTAGAATGTATGTGTGCGGTGTATAGGTGTAGCATGTGTATGTGCAGATATAAGATGTAGGAAGTAAACTATAAGATGTGTGTATATAAGTGAGATGACTGTAGGATGTGTACAAGGATGTAGTGAGCAGTGTAGTATTATTCATGTGATGTGTGTGAGGTTCATGTGTATAGGATGCCCTCAATAGTCAACTATGAATCGAAGCACAAGATTGTGTCATCAGGTAATGTGTGTACCGTATAAGAGTAGATGATGTGGATGATGTAGATGTGTAATAAGCATGTAGTGATGAGAAATCATCATATGATGTGCAATATGTAGTGTGTAATGATAGGTTGTAATGCATAGATGTGTAGATATATATGTGTAGAATGTGTATGAGGCATGATGGCATGTAAGATGAGTAAATTGTAGAATGTATGTGTCGAATGTGCTTATGATGTAGTAAAAGAACATAAGATTATGAATGATTCAGTAGTAGATTAAGGTGTATTTTGTATGTATGATGTGATGAAGATGTGATGTGTTGAATCTAAGGGGTGTGAATGTAATTCCCTCAAGTGTGCATTTTATGAAGATCACAATCATGTAATGTCATCTAGAAGGTCATCATTGTCATGATCAAAGTCAATGGTGATGCATCAGAAACTTGATAAGTGATAGTGTTGGGTTGGTCATGTTGAAGAGCCATTGAGGTGTAAGTTATACATGCCCATAGCATATTCCTCATCAGTGAAAGGAGGTAATGGGCATCCATGTGCATACCAGCGGGTGAGATTTTGTGTATAACCTAGAAAGGAACTGTTGCAAATGAATATATGACCAAAGGCATAGGAAATGAGATATAAATATGATCAGGTCCAATGTACCCCCTATATAAGTAAGCCAAGACTGCCCTAATGTGAGTGGAGAAGAGCGAGGAGTGTGTGCAAGGTAGACTGTGAGATGGAATACATGTAGACCATAAGTAGCACTCATAGTGATGAATCTATAATATAGGTGAGGATCATGAGTTGGAGGATAAAGATCCTCAAAGGCGAAGCTGATCCAAGCCAAAACCTCATGCAGACATGTAGTGACATCACAAGTAGGATCAAATGGAATATGATCCCAATATGAATCATTCATGAAAAGTGTACATGTAAATGGTGGTGTGCTAATGAATAGGGCGCATGTGAAGGTGTACGGGATAGATTGATGTCTGTAGACTGGACATGCCCCATGATAAAGAATCATGGCAGTATTAGTAGTGAGTGGAGGCGGTGGTGTGGAAGAAACTATATCTATCACACAAATAACACCTTCAAGTGGCAACAGATGAGATGGTTCATCCATAGGTTGAGGATCATCAATAGTATCAGTCTGTGGAGTAGGGAGTGTAGTATTAGGATCACAGACACAATATTTTTATGGGTGACGGTCACGAAAAATAGTATATTTGATGCCTTCATGTATGAATTTAATGCAATGATGGATAGTAGAAGCAATGACTTGCATGACAAGGAACCATGGCCTACCAAGTAAACAGTTATATGAAACCAAAAATTCAATGACAAAGAACAATTGTTTAATGGTTTTGGGCCCTACAATGATAGGTAAAGTAATTTTACCGACGCATGGATGAACAAAACCATCACATGCACACAGTGAAAGACATGATGGATTAACATTGGAAGCAAAAATACCTAGCTTCTCAATGAATGACATGGGACATAAGTTGAGTTCAGATCCATTATCAATTAAAGTGTGCTTGATACCCACATTGTAAATGTGAATCATGATATGCAAGGGTGGTCATTATCAAAAACATTGTAAGATCGATAGGAGGATTAGATTTGAATGCAATGTGCTGAGAAAATGCATCAACAAATGATTGGTAGACTAAAGTCTAGATGCATATCAATAGGAATGCGAGTAGTAGCAAGAAATGTTGGACTCTAATATCTTAAATCAGGATTTCCGAGCAAGAAATCATTGATTGAGATACTCACGATGAGAATATCTAGATAAGAAGCAAAGAATAGGGATCCTAAGAGCGTGAATGATTGAGTATTCGGGTTCACCAAAATGATCAAACTAAAATGTAATATATTAGCCTAATCTAATGTAAGTTTGCAGTAAATAAATGAATAATAAAATAACTGAAATACACCCAAGTAAACTAAGCAATAAAATATTAAAAGCCTAATGTGTAAAGAGGGTTAAAAGAGGCCTTAGCCAATTCATTGATGTCAGGGGACTGTGTCTCAGTGGAGACCGAATGAATAGGAGGAGGAAACCGCAGAGGAAACCATCACAAGGAGCCTGAGAAAATGTAGATCTGGAGTGATTTGGCTAGACTGGGGTGCCTGGAAAAAGGATAGGGGTGTCTGGGGCACCCTGGTCTGAAATATGGGTGCATGGTCTATGCGGAAAGGTCTAGAAGCCAAATTTATAGAGTCACCAGATGTGTGAAACCTTCACTTTTTGTCGCATGTATGTCATTGTATGACCGTTGAATGTCGTTGTAAAACCTACAATGAAGAATCACCTGCAAAACCCCAAACAAAGCATCAAAACCCTAAAAAAAGAAAGATACATATGAAGGGGTCAGACTGTCCTCAGCCATAAATGGTGGACTTATCACTGAGCGCTGCACTACATTTCTAACCTAATGTAGTTCTTTGTGTGTGTGTGGAATTGTGCCCTAGGTGCTCTTGTGTGTGTCACACTTTGTGAGTAACGAGCAATAACTAGATGTAGAATGTAAATAATGTGTGCATGGAATAGAATAAACTCCCTTCCTATGAAGTGTGATGTAGATGAACCAGCCTTTGTCCCTTGTGATGGAGCTAGATGGATGCAAATGGAGCTCTAGATGCCTTGATGGATGTAACCTTAGGTGGTGATAGTAATGCTTAGTGCTTGGTCCCTTATTATGATCACATAACTTTATATTTATATGATTCCTTCACTTGAATTTCATAATTAACCCCGAAAAGGCCGACTACCAAAAAGATAAGATGCTCAAACGGCTAGAAAGGACCCAAAAAGTGAGAGTAAAGTGTAAAGAGGACAAGGGGGCGCCCAAAGGGAATGAGGGTGCTTGGTGCCGACGTCATGGCTGGGTGCTCTAGTCCAGAAAAGGTAAAACTAAAGTATGAAAAGACATGCTGGGCCAATAAATGTGCAAGATTGAAAGTAACAACAAAAATCAACAAAAGATGGCCAAATACATGGGTTAATTATTACTTTTCGTACTTAGGAACCATGTAAATAGTAGTATGTAATCAATACTAGATAATTATCCCAAAGTGCGTGATGTTGTGTCTACAACCAAAAAGGAAGCGAAGGAACAAGCCAAAGGGAATCAAAATTTTTGATGTTTTTTAGGATTCTCTCTAGCCTTATCCCGACATAAAATAAGGTATCTAACTTGGAAAATTTTCACTGTGACCTTTTTTTCAAATAACCTTTTCAACTTCTCTTTACCCTTTTCAAGTTTTTGCAAAACGGTAACCCTTTTTTGATCTAGAGCAATCAATTCATCCAATCGTAATTGTAAATAATCCAAGTCATCTAAATCATAATTCAAAGCAATACGTGTAGAATAATTTTTCAATTTAATAGGCATGGTGGCTTCAAAACCATAAGAAAACATAAAAGGTGAAAAACTAGTATCTGTTTTGACGGTAGTTTTGTCAACCCATAATGCTTCAAAAAAAAAAATGCCAATTTTTTTTAATGTTATTAACCAAATTTTTGATGATATTGATTAAATTTTTATTCACAGATTCAAATTTTCCATTACCCTATGGGTCATATTTGGATTAATGAATTGAGATTATCGAATATTTGATAAGAAAATCTAAGTATTCTTCAAAAAGGAATTGTGGACCATTGTGTGATATAATTTACTGAGGGACTCCAAAACATGAAAAGATGTAACATCCCCATTTTAAGATACTAGAACAAGGGAATTTTTTTTTTTTTTTTTTAACAACGTTCCCTGTTATGAATTATATAATTCAAACACACGTTCAAGTTTTAATAATTGTTCTCTGTCCAAATAATGCAGTTTGGATCACACAATTTCCCTTTAAAACTAATGTTCTCTGTTCACATATTTGTAATATGGAACACACATTCAGTGCCATTCAATCATATAACAGATTCCATATGCTGCTGTAAATGACTCAAAGAACTACCGATCTCCCATTTTCATGGCTCGGAGTTTCAACGATCTCTCATTTCATGACTCGGCAACTTACTGATCCTTCATGTTCATCATGCATAGTATAATATATATACAAGGTTCTCTTACCGTTTCCGGTTATCGAAGTGATCCATTTAAGAAGCCTATCTGAATATCTGTTACTGATATTCATCTGACATCCTGCATCTTAAATTAGGTGATTAGGACAACGCAACCAGCACTTGCGATACTTTGGCCAAAGATTTTCACATGCTTTACATGATCATATTCCTGGATGTGATACACACCAATGGAATACGTCCTTCACCTCACTTCGTCTGTTATCTAGAATGGTCTTTCCTGGTTCCTACCAGTCCTTCCAATTTAAGGTCAACTCTAACTCCAACTAGCAATATGAACGAGTATAGGAAGTTACTCATGGTAACTAAAGATACGCAGACATACAGTGTCGTCCCTAGACGACTCTGTGTGTCTAGTTATCTTTAGTCCTCTGGAGTCACTCCGTATACGTGATCACATTCCTATCCCCAGCCAAGATCTTAGTATTCAGCTTATGTAATCTTGATGATTTAATTCGGGAGGGCATTGTAATATGTCAGCTATAACATTGTGTCGTCATGAAGGCCCCGCCTTCATGAAGACACCATGCTGTAACTGGCGTATGTCAATGTCCTACGGAATCCTCCCATCGAGAGTACACATCCAGCTCAAATGATTTGGTTATGATCTTAATATTTAAGATCAACTTTCAGCAGCCATGTTGATCCTTTATCCTCGTTCTTGTTACAGTTGTATGTAGCTAAGAGAGACTAAATCCGTCTTCTAGCTTACTATGCATCTTCTCCTTCGTACCGAAGGGTTGCATTTTCTCTACTTGGTTCTTTTCTTAATCCTTGGATTAAGCAGCCCATTACCGATAGACTTAATAAGTTTAACCTATTAAACTTAACCAAGTTTTTCCACAACTGAAAACAAATTCAGAATTCCAGCTTATTAGACGTCATTAAAACGAGGTCTAATTCTCAATGAATATATTCATTTATTCTCCTTAACCTTACATAGTTAAGGTCTGTTAATCATGGATATGTTTTTCCCATATCCTTACTTTCTGAATTTAACATTCGAGGCTATTAACGGAGTCCGAATACGAAGTTCGGCTGCTCCTAAGTTATTTGATATTCCTTAGCTTTCAAGCTAATCCCGAATACCTATCAGTTATGAGATCATGTTCTTCCTAATCCTTTTTAATGTCAATTAAAAATTCATCTTACCCCAAGTATGAACTAATTGCACATATCAACGTAAAAGTTGCATTTAGGTAAGAATAGATATCAGTTCCTTTTACATTCATCCAAAAACATTTGAATAATTCCAAATCAAGAATTAATGTTATATTCCCAACTTAATCAACAATATCAAACTGATACAGTCATTAAAATATCACACTTGTATTTGTATTCATCCATCCATTTCATAATCTATACATTTGCCAGTCCAAATGACTGGACTTTGTTTATATAAAACAACATTACAACTCATAAGATAGAAGAATGTAATTTCTTCTTTTCTCAATTCCTCGTAGAGGAATAATAACTATCAAATACAATCCATCTTCAGTCAATCAAAAGAAGTATCAGAAAACAACCATGTCTTCATTTTACTCAAATTCCATCTGCAAAATTACTTGCACGGGTCAGTTCATTGAACTGAGCATATTAAGCACTTGTCATTAAAATGAGGTGCTTCTAATTAACTGTCTCAATAAAAGAACCCTGCTTTTATGAAACGTTAATATGAACATCAATCAAGAATTAAGTATCAAAAAGAATGATCAGCATAACAACCGAAACATCTAATTACCATCCCAATCAGTCAAAGAACTACTGTCCTTTTTCCCAAATGATCATTACACAAAGTAATTTCCTTCAAACAGTTCCAGATTACAACCTCTGTAAAAACTAGGAACACACGTAAGCATACTGCTGTTATAACATAACTGCTATCCATTCCATTCCCTTACATTAGTAATAAATGCAAAGGATAAAATTTGACTGAAAACATAAACCAATTTACCTTCCTTTCAGTCCATGCAACTCATTTGATTTCAAGTAATCAAATACAGATGAGAAAAGCAAACAACAATAAAATGTAGATGCTTAAACCAAAGCAATACAAAATTCGTTCCATAACGATTACAGATTTCTAACTGTATAAGAGAAGAAACGACCATTATTCCAAGTTATCCATCCTCACTCCTATTCCTTTCCTCATGACTGTACTGAAAGTTAAATCCAAACGAGACATCAATCAAAGATAACAGTTCAGAGTGAAACTTACAAAATCCATTCATAATTCACTTTCCAACAGCAAGGAATAAATCCATTCCTATTCAGCTTTAAATAAAAACAAGGAAGAATTTATCATCCATATCAATACTTCCTTTCAAGCAGGCACATATGAATACCAAAAACAAGTTGGCAAAACATCGTATCCATCATAGAACAAGCAATATAAAGAATGCATACTATGTTCTTACTGTACTAGAAGAATTCATACTTCATTCACTGTATTATAACCAAATGAACAGTTATACAGTCGCTTTAACAAATATTCACACGACTTTCTATACCTATGAACGCACACAGTTCATAAATAATAATTTGCACTTTGCTATAACCTACAGCAAGTCCAACCCGTATTGTACAGTAAAGCTCTATTATTGCTATTTCCAGAATTCAAACAGCAAGAAGAGAAAATTCATACCTTTAACTATTTCCATAAGAAAACATCCATTTTCTTCAAACACAACAAGAATCACTCAAGTCGAGTTCAGCCTTTTTTTTATTGACAGTGCAAAATCAGAGATCACACGAAACATTTAAATCTTCCGTTTGTACAGAAAGAAAACAACACTCAGAAAAATAATCTAAATATCACTGTCACTTCCATCAAGCCGAATTCCAAATGCTCAATGAAACCCAATTACCATTTCTTTCAAAATCTAAAACAGCAGAAAGAAGAAGAACTCGTTTCCTTATAATTTTCAGTAAAGAAACAATCATTTTCTTCAAAATGTAATAAGAACACCCAAGTCGTGTTTGTTTTATAATGACAGCTCAAACCCATATTGACAATAGAACTTTGTTCAACAATGTCAAACAAACTCACACAGCCTATACAGTTTTCATTCAATATGCCATTTGTAAAGAAATACCCAGTTCGAGTTCCTTATCAACAGACATTTCTACCCGAAATCCCATTCTTCTATTTCAAAATGATGTGTAGAACCCAGAAATGTAATATTCATATAACAATACCTATATCAAGGCAAACCCGCATAGGGTATTAGATGTGCAAGCTTGGTACAGTCAAAACAGTCTCAAACAACAAGCTAATTCACCTGTATTTCATTCGTTTGCACAGAAATTCAAATCCAAGTTTGTTTTCACGAAGACAGTTCGAATCAGAAGATCAAACCACAACCACAAAACACAATAGAATCAACTTTTCATCACAATAAGGAGAAAGCATAATTCATTTATAATTTCAGAAGAAAAACAATTACTTTCTCCAACTCCCACGAATATCCAAGTCGTATTCATCCTTCCACTTTTACAAAAGAAAAGCACAACACTCAGAATATTACTATCACTTCCATCAAACCGAGCCCATAATGCTCAATAAAACCCAATTACTATTTCCTTCAGAATCTAAAACAACAGAAGGAAGAGGAACTCGTTTCCTTAAAAATTTCAGTAAAGAAGCAATGTCAAAACAACTCATCCAGCATGCACGATATCATAATATAAGGACGAATTCCCCAATATTGTTCAATCAATTCAACACAGCATAGACTGTATTTTAACTTAATACTTATGCAAAGACAGTTCAAATCGAAACAACAAAGATAAAATGACTCTACACAAAATCATTTCAAACATGACAGCAAAATCGAATAAACCCAAAACCCCCTTCATCAGAAGAGCAGGGTTGTTTTAATGAGACGTTTAAGCAAAGCAAGCAGTTTAAAGATAAGGGCTTAACATGCCTGTAATCCTTCCTGAAGCTCGAAGAAAACCGCGCCTACAGGAGTTATTTCCTTCCACGGCGACAGTAGCAAGCTTCCCAAACAATCACCTTCCTCTACAGGCTCAGAAATAGCCTTCGATTTTCCAAAGAAACAGAGATAACAATCAAACACAACTGGTTCGACAGAACCATGAAAAACCAAATGCAGAGCAACTTCCAAAATAATCTAAATGCCACTGTCACTTCCATCAAGCTGAATTCCTATAATGCTCAATGAAACCCAATTACCATTTCTTTCAAAATATAAAACAGCAAAAAGAAGAAGAACGCGTTTCCTTATAATTTCAGTAAAGAAACAATCATTTTCTTCAAAATGTAATAAGAACACCCAAGTCATGTTTGTTTTATAATGACAGCTCAAACCCATATTGACAATAGAACGATTGTTCAACAATGTCAAACAAACTCACACAGCATGTATAATTTTCATTCAATATACCATATGCAAAGAATACCCAGTTTGAGTTCCTTATCAACAAACATTTCTACCTGAAATCCCATTCTTCTATTTCATAGTGACGTGCAGAACCCAGAAACAATATTCATATAACAATACCTATATCAAGGCAAACCCGCATAGGGTATTAGATGTGCAAGCTTGGTACAGTCAAAACAGTCTCAATCAGCAAGCTAATTCACATGTATTTCATTCGTTTGCATAGAAATTCAAAGCCAAGTTCGTTTTCACAATGATAGTTCGAATCAGAAGATCAAACCGCATCCACAAAACACAATAGAATCAAATTTCCATCACAGCAAGGAGAAAACATAGTTCATATATATTTTCAGTAAGAAGAACAATTACTTTCTCCAACTCCCACGAATACCCAAGTCGTATTCATCCTTCCATTTTTACAAAAAGAAAAAGCGCAACACTCAGAAATATTACTATCACTTCCATCAAACTGAAGCCCATAATGTTCAATAAAACCTAATTACCATTTCCTTCAGAATCTAAAATAGCAAAAGGAAGAGGAGCTTGTTTCCTTAAAAATTTCAGTAAAGAAACAATGTCAAAACAACTCAACACTACACGATATCGGATGAATTCAATATTGTCGAATCAATGCACACAGCATAGACTGTATTTTAACTTAATACCATATGCAAAGACAGTTCAAATCGAAACAGCAAAGACAAAACAACTCTACCCAGAATCATTTCAAACATGACAGCAAAATCGAATAAACCCAAAACCCCCTTCATCAGAAGAGCAGGGTTGTTTTAATGAGACGTTTAAGCAAAGCAAGCAGTTTAAAGAGAAGGGCTTAACATGCCTGTAATCCTTTCTTGAAGCTCGAAGAAAACCGCGCCTACAGGAGTTATTTCCTTCCACGGTGACAGTAGCAAGCTTCCCAAACAATCACCTTCCTCTACAGGCTCAGAAATAGCCTTCGATTTTCGAAAGAAATAGAGATAACAATCAAACACAACTGGTTCGACAGAACCATGAAAAACCAAATGCAGAGCAACTTCCAAAAATCTGAACGAACCACAATAACAACAAAATTTCCTCCATACTCTTTCCAAGGCGGGCTGGTCGTGAAGACCAAGAAAATTAAATGCATTGAAGGCTCTACCTTTTTCCTCTTTCCTCACGCCACCGCCGACTCAAGTTGGCGAATTGCCAAATTCAAATTTTGCATGAAAACATAGTTTAGTCTCATGACTAACTGAATGTCCCTATCTTTTCCTTGTTCCCACCAAACTTGGCGCTGTCCACGTAAGGACCACATTCATTGCCCATTAAATTTCCTTCCATCCTTATCCTTTCCATCCCCCATGGGTCTATGCGTCCCCTTCCTTAGGTTAGGATTAGTTTAGGATTTATAATAGTGTTCATACCTAGGTCATAGGTTAATAGGACTTAGTTCTATTTTCACCCTTAGAATTTAAAAATCCACATAGGATAGTAGTTAGGGTATAAGGTAGAACTTAGGAGTAGATTAGGGTCTAATTCCCCTCAAACTTAATTAATCAATTTCCAATCAAGTCCTTCCGACTGACATCCAAATTAACATTACTATGCAGGACATTTCGTCCCACGTTTTACATACCTGAGCCACCTGCATCTAGGCCTTTATCGCCTTACGGGGTCTGGCGTTACAACAGTGTATGGTTCGAGAATCGAACCTTTTTTGTTGGCATCTACGTGCCAGCTATTCATACCTGAAATCAGGTGCTGCAACATTTATATCAACCTTCAGTCTGGTTTAAAAGTAAATCGGCAAAGCGATTACAAGAAGGCCACAGCATACCTTGGATCAATGGAATTGATTCAAGGTGTGCTGTCAATCAGCGAATAGAGTTCATCAAGCATACGACAGATCTGTTATCACATCAGCAAACATACAAGTAATAATAACTGCTGTCCCATGTAAACAAATTACAGTATGCAAGAATCCAGATTAGCAACACATTCCTTTAAGATCAAAAATATATCTTAACATGTTTGTCTTCATTTCAGCAGTTACAACATTAAGAAAGTAATCACCATGATAACCTACAAAAATCAGGGCGTTACAATTTTTAGCAGCATAATGACCACCAAAAAAACATTCATGACAACTTAATACGTGCTTATTTTGGTCACGTGTCAAACATATTAAGATAATACCATCACAGTTTTTTAAAAATAGCAAGTTTTCTAACAGTACAACTTTAAGATCTTGAAAATGAAATGCCCTCCATTGTCTTTTATTTAAGTTTTCAGGACATGATTAGTTTTTGAAATAATAGATAATATTATGATACTAATCATCTTGGGACAACAAACAATCCCATTATTATATGATGACACCTATGTTGAATTTGGAAGACAAACCAACCCTTTTCATATTCTGAAAATGAGGTACAACATGTAAAACATCGTCCACAGCTAAAATAACGACATTGACAACAGAATTAGGATTTTTTAGCCAAGTGTTTAACGAGTTCACTTCCTTTAATGGTCTTACAAGTTTCCTATTCTAAGTCAAATTGTTGGATTTTTAAAATCCATTTAGCTAATCTTCTATCAATCATGGGATTTTAAAGAAAATATACTAATACAAGACATTAGAACGAATAATTATTTTATCCCCCTTTAGCAAATATTTGTATTTTACCAAAACTGAGACCAATGTAAAGACAAAATTTTCAATCAAAGGATGCACGTCTTCAACATCTTTGAGATTTTCAATGAATTAAGGAATAGGTTTCTCGTCATTCCCTTCAAAATATTGAGTTATAACAACACCCAAAGCTTTATCAGTTACATTAAGATATAGAAGGCATGGTTTAAACAAGGCAGCCTTGGCCAAAACATGTGCAAAATCGATAACATTTTTGACATCAACAAAAATAGAATCTATATGAGAGCCACAAAAAACCATGATTATTTTTTAGCAAGATTTATAAGGGAGAATCTTTGTAAAAAAATTCAGATATGAATTTACGTACAAAATTATTTTTTTCCAAAAAATGAATGTAGACTTGACTCATTCTTAGGAGGATGTAATTCTTGGATAGCTTTCACCTTTTTTTGGGTCAATGGAGATACCATTCTTCATAATAATGTGACCCAATAACTTACCTTCTATAACTCCAAAAACTAATTTTTCTGGATTTATAGAAATACCAAATTTGTGGCAGTGAATGAAAATTTCTCTCAAGTGGTTCAAAGGTTTCTTTCTTTTAAGAGAATACATAGTCAAATAATCAAGGTAAAATTTAATAATTTCTCCAATCAAATCATCAAAGGCAACATGCATTTATCTTTGAAAAGTAGCACTTGCGTTAATTAAACAAAAGGCATAGAATTATAAGAAAAGTTACCTTTTCATGTGGCGAAAGTGGTTTTGTGTCGATCGTCTAGATTCATAAAAAAATGATTATAATAAAAAAAATTGTCTAAAAAAACATCATTTATGAACTAATGACCTACTGTAAGATTTGATCAATGTTGGGAAAATGGAAGTTATCTTTAGTACTGGCATGATTTAAATCTCTAAAATCAACACAAAGATGAATGCATCCATTTTTCTTACGTACATGCACTAAATTAGCAACCCATTCAGAATATCTTATAGGGTAAATGACACTACCTTCAAGAATTTTCTCAAACTCCTTATTGATGGTGTCTTCCAATAAGGGGCTTACTCTCCCAGGCTTTTGATGTATAGGTTTTATTCCAGGTTTGATGGGAATTTCATGTTTAATAATTCTTATATCATATCCCTTTAAGTCCTTGTATGACCATGCTAGCACATCAATGTATTCTTTTAATAACTTTATGAAATCATCTTTCTCCTTTTGACTTAGAAAATCACTAAGATAAAAAAAATTGGTTCTTCTTCCATACCTAAATTGAAAGCAATTGTTTCACCTACAATTCTCCTAGATGGTTCAACAGAAGAAGAAATCTTGGGTTGATCATGTGGGGAGAACATGGACTCTAGACTTACCAAACTAGTAGGAAATTTATTACCAGACATCTGTTAATAATCACCAGAATTGAGCACATATTCATTTAAATCAAATTAATTTCCCTTCAAAAAAGTATCAATATGTTCATCACAAGAGAAAATTTTCCAATTAGTTATAAGATCAAGGATCGTATGCCTATATACTTATTTAAAAATATAGTCAATTTGATCAACACACATAGGATTAGAGGAAAAAATAAAAATCTTGTCATCTCTAGCATTGAATTATTTGAAAATGTGATTAATGTTGAAAGCTTCAAATTGTTTAATAAGAGACCAAACCTTTTGTGTATAATGATGAAGACGAATTTGATTAGTCTTATAAACATTTTTTACTTGTCTTATCATTAGGATCAGATTTATGTTTTCCTTTGGAGTCATCAAATATTTTTCCTTTCTGATTATCATTTTTGGAATAATATTTAGACTAAATTTTAACTGCATTCACACTAGAATCAACAAAGCTACACATTTATGAAATATTTTTACTTTTCACAAAATTTCTAAATTTTTTAGCAACTGTACATGTTTCAGGATCATGATCTAATTCACACACTCCACAATACATATATTTAGGTTCAGTTTTAACTTTTATTAATTTATTTTAACCTTATTTGATCTAGTAGAAGAAACTTTTGAGGATGATGTTTGATCATTTAGGTTTCTTTTCACAGCGATCAACTCATTACCCAAATTCCGAATGAGATTTTGTATTCTCTACAGAAGCAATAGATGATGTTCTATCTTCAAAACCAATATTGTTTATCTTCTTTTCATATTCCAAACAAAATGTAAGAGTCTCCTTAAAATCATATTTTTTTTTATCTTACAACAGTAAGCTATACTTTCATGGAAAATCATTGCAATAATACAACTGTGTGGTATTCTTAGGAGGTCTAACTTTTGTAGGTATCTTTTATATCAATTTGGTGAAACAAATAGTAAAATGATAAATGGTTTCACCAGGGTCCATGGTCATATTAGAAAGTTCATTTACTAGTTCAAACTCGTCCTTGTATTTCCTAAAGCAATCCTCTAACCAATATTCTATGTTGAACCATTTAGTGAGACATTTAGAAGCTAAACTGATAAAATATTTATAGGCTTTCCCTTCAAGTGTTTGTGAAAAGTTCTTAAAGAATATCTTTCATTGGTTACTCCTATGGAAAAACATATAAGTTTTAAAGAGTCAAGATGATCTTCCCATGAAGAACCATATTCACCAAAAAAATGAGGAAGTTGAATACCCTTTAAGGATGAAATATTTGGATGATTTCTCCCAATGTCAATAGGGTTATCTTTAAGCCAAGGACTAAGGTTCTCTTCATCATTATCAGAAGTCTGAAGCTTCATCATGTGTTATATGATCCCTACTATGTTCAAAACCAAGGATTCTATTTCAATTTTGATTTGGATTACACCTTCTTTCTCTTTCTCCTTCAACATCCATATTGAAAATAAGAAAGGAAATGAAAAAGGAGAGGAGGCTAGTCTAACACAAGTGTTTAAGAATATTTTTATTGTTAGCAATATCTAAAGGTAAGAATTTAGACTTATTCACATATTTCAAGATTTCTTCTCTTTCGTTTTTAACTCACTTAGAATTTTCTATGATTTCTTGTTAGGTTTGGATATTATTCCTTGAGAACCTTTGAATATCAAGAGCTCTATCTTCCTCGTCCTTAAGAACTTCACTAGCTTGTGTGAATTGTGAAGCAATAGTAATAGAATCCCAAAGTGTAGTTTGGATATCAAAATTTATATCTGATTGAGTATTCCTAACGAGTAAAAAAATTTGGTCAATAAGAGAAAAACCCCTAATGGTCATTTTAAATATAATAAAGAGTAGATAGTTATAATAAATATACTTTTGCGAGCAGAAATAGAAATGAAAGAGTGGATAGTTTGTAGAAATCCACTCACATAAAATAAATTGAAATTGGTTCCCCATTAGAGTTGTCAAATTTGTTGTTGATAAAAAGTAGAATGACAAATAATAAACCCTTTATCCTAACCCAAAAGGTCAAGTTGGAATCATACTAGTTTAATTGTGAAATAACTTAAGGATAACTTAAGCATGGGTAGTTTAAGTATAGGTTAATTATAGACCAACCTAAGATTTTGGGAAAATTTTTATCTTCTAACAACAAAGGGATATACAAAATAACAACAAAGAAACAAAACAAACACATAAAAAAAAGACACAACAAGACCATTTACTATTAAATCATATATGAAAATGAGATCATTTAAGTATCTTAATAATCTTCCATCAAAGTTCATATGAAAATAATAAATCACTTATTGATAAGACTGATTTCTTTATCAAAGAAATTGTTATCTAACCTTTATCCAACAGAGTGAAGTCTATTTATGAGACAACCTCTTGAAAAGGTGAATATTATAAGTGATGAGTTATTTATGATCTCATATTTGCAATTTATTGGTCATGTAATGTAATGATATTGGAAACAAACCCAAAACAACAAACAAAAGAAAATAAACATAAACACATTATTCACAAGTATGACACATTTGCACAATTTGTAAGATGAAAATGAAGATGAATATATTGAAGAGAAACATATTTGTATTTATGAAATGTACAATGATTTCCAAAACAATATCTAACAAGAGTCATGATCAAATCAAAAATCCAACATGGCTATCAATATGCATTTATCTCAAGATTGGAGTGAAATGTCTTTCATGGCCTACTCTGGATATGACAAATCAAAATATGCAATCAATTTTAGATGAGATATAGAATAATAAAATCAGATAATCAGTAAAATAATATTAAAACTGGATATACATGTTGTATCATAATTTCATACTCAAACCTCAAAACAATGTCATCATAACACCTGTAAGATCACTTATCTCATAAAACCATTTACACATAAAATATTCCTTATGAAATAAGCTTCACAAATTGCTTACAATACCTGATTTCTCATCATAAAAAATGTGTCCTCCAAGTCCTTTATAATTCTTCCCTTTTTGAAAAATTAGTTACAACTGATTTGTCTCCAAATTTGTAATTAAATTTATAATAAAAATTTACACTTTATCTTTAAGTGAAATTTATAATGTTTTATTAAATATCAATTGAGAGGACTCGGGTAACTATCTTTTTAAAATAAAAGATGACTTTTAAAACATTGAAGAATAAGATAAGAAAGGGGAGGGGTCCCATTTAACATTAAATACACCAAATAAAATACACAACATAACCATTTAGCATTCAAAATCATTCAAACCATAAATACTCCATCATATCTGAAAATATCATAAAAATATAATCCATCATACAATGAAAAATATTGCAATCAAGCAAAACCAAATATATACTTAAGTTCATTAAACCAATCTGTCATATATCATCAAGTGTAAATCCATGATAATTGTCAAGTACTGAAAAATATATGTTCAAATCCATGTTCAAAACAGAAATCAGAAAATCATATCATGATAAAGTACTAATCATCTCCAGTGAGGTCAAGCAATGGTGTCCCAATCTCAGTCATCACTACATACTCATAAGGACCAATAGGAAGAGTACTATGAGTAATGGCTCCTGACTCTTCCTCTACCTCCAACTTCACCCTCTTCAATGCCCTAGTCACCCTAGGAACAACAGAAGAGGACCTAACATGCTTAGGGAATGGGTGGGAGTCATATGAGTGGGATGGTTAGGTTTTCCCAAGTAACAAAGGTGAGTTAGCAGGTGGCTGAACATCACGTGAAGGTAAATGAGATGGAGCAGAGTGAACAAAACAATTGGAAGAAGGATTGTGATCAGCTTGAGTGCGGTCAATGTTGTCATGGAGAGGATTATTATGAATGCTTCAAGAGGGTTGGGTATGAGGATATGACTCGATAACTTGCAATACCTCATGCAAACAAGGTTCATTAGCATCAAAGTGTACTGAGACACGAGTAGGACCACTTCTCATAAAAGGCCTCCTACCCCGAAGCGTACTAGTTCCCCTTCGGCCACCCCTAGGTGAACCTCTCTGCCATTGGGAATGACCACGAAAGCTATTATGACCCCATGAATGATGTGAACTTGATCCTCTGGAATTTCCCCATCCATCCCATCCTGACATGTTGTAATAACTGACAAGAAATGATAAATTACTAAAAAAAATTCAATTGAAGATAACTTCACAAGTTCACATATTCTCTCAAGACAAAATGAACTAAAAATACCCAAATTCATATTGACATGGCAGATAAAATGATGACAGGTGGCAACCACTTAACCAAGAAATTATCATTAACAACAATTGAAGCACTTGGCAAGCAATTTTAATCACTATTTCAACAAGACAAACTTCAAATAATCCAAATTAAATGAAAAACTTCACCAAAATTTTAACAACACTTCAAAAATCATTGTTTTTCTCTGCATAGTTCCATTTTAATTTATGCTTCCTCAAAACTCACATTTTGTACAAATGACAAACAACCAAAAAACTGCTAAAAGAATTCAGAAAAGAATGATTGTTTTCGAATCACCGTATTTCAATAAAGTAAATTGAACCTCTGTTTCTGAGCAATAGTTTATATTAAAATAAATCAAAACAGAGTGAATACTGAAACCAATTGGAATCCATGCACAAAAGAACATTCTTTGGGCAAGACTGATAATACTACCAATTTGTATACCATTTCTCATGACCCATAACATATTTTGAATATACTTATTGCTTCAAAATGACACAAAAGATCATTATTATAGGAAAACAAAACTTTCAATACCCATCATGGATTCAAAACTGGGCAACTTTCAACTACTTTATTAAATTCACAAATTTATATTTTCATCAAAACGACCCACACATGCACAAAAATCAACAACCATTTTCAAGAATAACTCAAGCCATCCAAAATATCTGTCTAAATCAATTATAAATAAGATATTAAATAAAGCAAAGATAGAAGAAATATTACATTTTCCATTTTTATTTTCCCTAACACATCAGAGCTCAAACTGGGTCTCAAAATAAACTTGCATTCAACTAAAAATCAATCTCATAACCCAGAAAAATACTTTTCTTGTCAAACAAGCTTTACCCATCTCATTATTTGCAAAGATGGAAGCATTTCGAATGTGGGTAATGAAAATAATAGACCAAATGTGAGCAAAATACTTCAATAACCACACAACACTGGTTTTATCAAAAACTACGAATAGACCCAAAAATATTGCATGCATGCATGAAAACGACCTAGATTTGTGTAACTTCCTCTTGTTTTATCCAAACTATACATACCTGTGAAATCTCGCCACGTATTCACTCGAAATGGAGGACCCAAATGCACATACCACGACCAACAACTCGACAGAGCTCCCAAACCAGAATACTTCAAACAAAAAAAACTACAAAAGAGCTTGAGTTTCCAAGTTTTGCCTAGCTCTAGATCATTTATGAGGCACGGTTAATGCACACGTATGCATTCAATGCAATATAACCACGACAAAACCACCACCTCCAATGATCACCAATCAACAATGCCCAAAACTTTGAAAACCAACATATCAACTATAGTACAAATTAAGGTGACAAAGTCGAACACATGGTGGCCAATTTAATATAATCACCTTCTAACCACTTTACATGCCATCCATATATCAATTGATATTCAACAAATGCAAAGTGATATAACCACAATCATATGAAAACAACAAATGCCCGCCTTATGCATACATCAATCCTTGGGTTAAAAAAAGTGCTGAATGATATGATCAAAATCTCATAATAGCTCAACGAACTTATAAAAATGGATGAAACCAGTCGCAAGCTTATCAAAATATGCGAAGTGGCACTCTACCAATGAAATCAGACAAGACAATGATCATTTCAAAACTCACCACATCTTCATCATGTCACTTAAACAAATTCATTTCTAGAATGGGAAGAAGAGATATATCATTATGTGAGCATGAAAACTTATTTTGTTTTGATGATTTGTGTTGTTTTGGTTAAAGTATACCAATTTCCTATTGAGATCATAATTTTTATGCCCACTATCAATGGCGGCTTGGTCAATTTGAAGCACATCTTCAAGTACTTCCTCATAACTACAGAAAGGAAACTTATGGACTTCTTCCTTGGTCTCTTGATTGAGTGAGTGAACGAAAATATCACAAAGTTCCATCTGGTATATGTTGGAATCACATAAAGAAGAGTAAATCACTTGATGCCATCTATGGATGAAATGGGTGATAGATTCATTTTTATCCTACCTAATATGTAGAAAATCCCTTATTCCCATTCAAAGTAACTTGTTCATGTCAAAAGCTCTGATGAATTTTGAAACAAGTTGTTTAAAGGAATGTATAGAAGCTTCTGGAATCTGATAGTACCAATCTAATGTAATTCCCTCAAGAATCTTTGGGAATATTTTAGCTATTAAAACATCTGAAGGAAATAACTCCCTAATAGTTGCAACAAAGGCCTTGATGTGAGTGTTTGGATCTCCCTCCCCCTTAAATTTGGGAAGATCAGGAAATGGGTGCGGAAGCATGACACCACGTATGGTAAAGTCAAGGGGTTATTTTAAATACTCAGCATAAGTAACCATTGCATAAGATTCCACCATTGAAGTTATTTGATGAGGAGGTGGAGGAGGAGTCGAATAAGCTAAATTGTAGGCATTGGATAGAATGTATGAAGCTCCTTAATACAACGTATAATGAGCAGGGAAAGTATACAAGTCCATCTGGGGAGACTTTGAATATATATGCAAGTAAGGCGAGATGATTCCATGATATGGGCTAGTGGTCGTAAAACCAGGGAACATCGCATTGCCTGAAGGAGTGACATTCGAGAATACACTTCTGGCCAGTACTTGTGTAGGATAAGCTTGAGAAGGATGAGGACCCATCCCTATTGTGTCAGATCTTGTGAGAAGATCACCTGGAATTAGTTTAACCAGATAACCTTATTGTACAAGATGTTGCATTAGTTGTTCATTGGTAGGGATGTATCCCTTGTTATCAACTGAATATCCCATGTTGTACCCTACTACATGAATTGGTTGCAATGGTTTAGCACTCTCTATTTCTCTAATCCTTCCCACTAAGGTAGACATGACATCATTAGGAGAATCTTGAGTTCCAGGTGTAATAATCACGTTATTTGCATTGGGTTGAATGTATGACATGTTCAAAAGTTGATCAACCTCCTCTATTCTCTCATAACTGATGTGGTTTGAGGCATAACTAGGGGAGGTTTGTATGTTAGTGTAGTTTTCATCCAATCTAGAAATGGAAGGGGATTGTTGTTGAATGTTGGTGTAATATCTATCATATCCAAATGGCCCACCAAGCTCTTTCTCACAAATATTTTAGGAAGTATAAAATACTTACCAAAATAGGGGAAGAAATGGAAAGATGTGGTAATAACAATGAAAGAAAAGGAGATAAGAAGGAACTAGTTATTCACGTCAATTTCACCAATTTATATGGATGAAAATCAACACGTGACCTTAAACTGAACTCAAAATCTCGAGGTCTTGCCGAAACAACTGATGTAGAATATGTGGATGGCTATTGGTAGCGAAATGTGATATGTGAATGAAAATGTGTGGAAATGGGATGAACAAGTTATCAAGGAAAAATAATGTCCTTGACACACATATCAGGATCTTCTCATCAAGGGAAATGAAGGCCCTTTTAACCTAAATGGGTATAATGGATGGATTAGAAATAATATCCATACAAAGACTCCAATCAATGTCAAGATCTACAGGAAATCCTTTCTAATGGTTGTGGGATGTCGTGGAAAACCAATGGGTGCCTCATAATGATGTAAAGACAAGGCCATGGAATAAATGAGAGAGGCATGGTTCCACTAGATCTATGGATGGTTAGCTGGTTTAGTCTAAAATGCGAGGGTTTGATGAGCTTCTTCATTTAGAGTGTTCAGCTGTATAATAATGTCTAGTGGAAGTGGAGATGTTCTAATGAATACCGCACGTAATCCGGTGTCCAAGTCTAATTGGCCTTTAGAACCATTTGGTTGGGGGACCACTGGATCACAACCGTAAAATCATCTAGTTATGGTCCTTTTATGGTCATAGGTGTTTACTCTAGAATCTATTTCCAGGGGCAGCCCAATGCTCGTAAGCCTTGTCATCCGCGATGTTTAAAACGTATAGTTGTGTAATTTTGTTTGAATACCGTGATGGTTTTTGGAGGATAAACATAGGAAGTCCCGCATCTATATCAGTGAGAAGTTTGGGCTCGTTCGGTTGGGGAACCCGTGGATCACTACCGTATATTTTTTCATTGTTGTGGTCCGTTAATGGTTATGTATGCATTCGAAATGTTTTAATCTAATCAAAGAAAATAACAAATCTAATCTAAATAAGAAAAGACTACACTATGTTTTTTTATTTTGTAATATAAAGGAAATGGAACAATACAAAGAAATTAATCTAATAAAAATAAATATTTTGTACTTTTTTGGAACTTTTTGAATTAAATGAAGAAATGAAGAAATGAAATCTTCTAATTCTAATTAATAAATCCTGACAAAAACAAACAACCGAATGTAGTTTTTTATCTATGCAGAATAAATCTAATATGTTCCAAACAATTAAAGCTTCTATAAACTATGGATATGAATTAAATCCTATACTCTACCTTAGAGGCATGGGAAGAAATCGGAGCTTCCCATAAGCCTTTCTTCCCCTGTAACTTCCCCGACAAAATTAAAGAAGGTTTTCATGGAGGATATTCTAAAGAAATGATTCTTCAGTTGATTTCTAAATTAACACAGAAGCTTTCTTCTAGAATCACCTCTTTGTACATCTCCAGAGATAGGAAAAGGAATCTATCTATCCTAAGAAATATTTGTTGAAGGAAATGATCTACTGTATCTATTCAATGATTGTAACAATGAAAATGGAAATGCCTTTTCTACTTAGTAAATAATATGCATACAGATTTCTCAAACAAAGAATTAAAGAAATGATGAAACCCAATTACAACCCCAACCTGGTAATTACAGTACTGTGGAAATCCAGTTGTGGTGTGTTTTTGTCCCCCCTCAGTATTTTATTTTTACCAATCTTTTGTGTCCACGTGAGTCTAGGGAGCTGGGAATGCAGAGGAAGCAAGAAGAAGGTAGTAAGGAGAAGTAATGGCTTACTTGATGGCAGTCTGGTGGCAATGCAAGTAGAAGAAAATAATGCAAGAGAACAAAGCTTGGCTATGTAATTCCTAGCAAGATTGTAGCTTAGCATAAATAATACATGAAAAAATCTCCCCCATTTTCTTCAGAACAAGTGATGGTTTTATAGAAGGTTGGTTGGGTTGTGCACTATCACACTTGGCAGCCATGGGGTGCCACATCAACACATGAAGGGGAAGTTAAATATTCAATTAAAATCACAAGTGAAAGAGGAGATTGATCACAAGTCAATCAAATTTGAAATCAGCTAAAATGATTCAGAAACGTGCGCTAAAATTGAACTGAAGTGAAGCACTGGTCACACGCTAAATTCACACATAAAGAGTTCTGGAAAATTTGCACAAGGACCACCGCCCCAAGTAGGGTGGTGGTTATATAACCACCACCTACATAGGAGGTGGTTACAAAACCACTGTCCGCCCAAGTAGGGTGGTGGTTGTGTAGGACCGCCGCCCAACTGGCAGTTTTGTAACTAAAGGCCAAAAACTAAGGAAAAACATGGGGAAATGCTAAGGAAAAGCATGAAATGGCTAAGTAAGGTAAACTAGGCTACAAATATAAGTTGAAAAGAGGTTAACGAGCTTGAAAACCTTTGAAAATGACATGAATCATCATTGGGGACTTTGAACCGCTTTCCGATAATGTAGCACGTGTAAATTTGGGTGCATACATATTGCCCCCTCAGAGAAGTGTTTTAGCCATGGAGAGGCATAAAACGTAGAGTCTGAGTATGGCATTCCCAAAATGGGGAGTTAGAAGTTATACCTGACACACCCATGTGCCGAAGTGACGCCATCCAAGCTCCCACTACCTGCAAAATGTAAACAAGACTCAAGTGCAGATAGATATGATATCAAAAAATAGACGCTAAAACAAAATGAAATTAGGACTTACCATTTACGTGGGGATAAAAACATACCTACACCAGCGCTCCAGCCCTGTAAATAGCACACACACTCAAAATATTAAGTTAAGACAAAACATATATATATATATAAAACCATTCATTTTCAAATTCATTTGTACTTTGCCTCATAGTGATTTGGAGCTCCAGATTACCTGTGACTGTTTTGATTTGTGAGTATGGTTAAATTGGAAAGGATTTGGAAAATTTGGTGTCGGATCCAATGAAAGTGGAAGGGGCTCAAAAAAGGGGTTAGATGAGAGATTTGGTCTTTTGTCGTTAGGCCTTGGATTTTGACTTTTGAGTGTACTTGGAAAGAACTTATGGGAAATTCGTAACTGAAGCAGTTGAAAAGGGGCCTCAAAGAGGCAAATAGGTAGAATATCTTTATTTCTTAGTCTCATTTTTGTGCATTTATTGATTTTTTTGTATTTTTGGCTCATGATGAGCATTTTGGCCACACTTTTCTATGGTGTAATGGCATTGTATACAAACTCCCAACATTATAGATATATATACATATGTACCCATTCTTTTTGGTTTGGTATTCCTTGTAAGAGTTGACTTCATTGATGGTTTGCTTCACTTGTGTAGTTTTAGATGTTCAGAATTTCCAATGTTTTTTTATGCCTTTTGAATGCATGCTATGGATGATGTGTTAGCAGAATGATTTCTTTTTATTGTTTTTTTTTATATGATGCTAATGCAAACACAATGTAATCTGAAACTTTGGTTTTCAAACAATATTTAGTACTTCTTGTTTTGTTGGCAAAATGTGATGAATGATTTGATAATAAAATGAACTCACTCCACTTCTAACCCCATGCAACTAGTAAGATGTGAGGGCTCATCACCGAGAGATAGAAGGGACATGAGTTGTATGATTTTGATAGATGGAAATGGTGAGAGAAAGACAATATTTTGACAGAAATCCAATTAGAAACCTACAACTAAATCTACACACAGTTTACTACACAGTCTAGAATGTGATTTGCTTGCAATTTTATCTAGACTTAGACCCATAGATGGCCTCCTAATTGAAAAAATATGGTTTTAAGGTTTTAACTCTTGTGGAACATACACATCTAATTCACTTTTTTGGGATTTATGATTTCAAAGCACTTTTTATTGAATGAATTTCTTTTAACTTACTAATTTATTTGCAGATACCCCCTACACCTTGCCCCATACTACCAGTAGGAAGCATGGGCTCATCACCAAGGACAAGGCATAGGTGAGTAAGGGCACTTCCCTCCTTTCCCAACCTCACATCACTAGTAAGAGGCATGGGCTCATCACCAAAGGTTGGTGGGGCAAGGAAGTGTGTAAATGAAAATTTTTTGCATTGATTTTGACTTGACATATATATTTTTTTATTTTTAACTTTGAGTTGTGCTTTTGGGAGGGAGAAATTTCCCCTAGCCTCAACCCCATGCAACCAGTAAGATGTAAGGGCTCAACACCAAAGGCTGAGATAGGCAAACAAACAATCCAGGTAAAAATGTTTAGAATGATTTTGCTACCAAAGAGGTTTTTCTAGGAGAGATGTGACACTAAGAATCATCTAAAATAGACAATGGGTAAAGGCACCTAAGCTGGAAGAAAACTATGAGTAGAATCAAGTATGTAGGCCTTGGTAGGATTAGTGTCAAAATTATTTCTTAACTTGTTGAACTTTGAAATGATTAGAAATGTTGATGATAATATTGTGAACATTGAAGAAATGTGATTGAATGTTTTGCCAAAGTTTTTAGAAGTTTATGAAAGTTGCTTGAAATATAAGTTTCTTTGATTACAAATTTACAAAATGATCTAGCAGATGAAATGTAGTATGGATGCAATAATGTACATGTGGAAATGCAGATGGACTACATGCTAAAATTTCTAAGGTGAAGAGAGTTGAAGGATGTCAAACACCTCACCCCCAAGAGTACATAGTGAAGAAACATGATCTTTGAAATTTTCATTCTCTTGACAAGGACTTACTATCCGGGGCTTAAACTTACAACCCCTACCCATGATTATGTATGTATGTTTATCCAATTTTTCTATTTGAAATAGGTATTAGAGAACCTCTTTGTCATATTTTTGACATATCATTTTTAGGTGAGCATGACTGCGCTGCTCAACTTTTCCTTTTGTGTGAAGCATAGTGATTTCATGTGACCTTTGTTGTGTTATGGGATCACATCCCATGGAGATGACATACTTGATTTCTGACACATTTGTATCTAAACCAAGGTTCAAAATAGAACAAACCCTAGGGATGGATTTGATGGGCACCATATTGATTTCATCACTCTCTCCTTCCTTTGTTAATTCTATCATGTTTACACCTAGGCCAAGACCATCAATGGGAAGAGAGGTCATACCAATAAGGCTACCCATTCCTTGTGGTTCAAATGGGAGAAAGATTGGCTCATCACTCTCTAGGAGTTTCATGATCTCCATTGTGGTTTTAGTGGATACTATTTCCACATATATTGATTTACCCTTATCTATTTTTTCCCACCTCAAATGTTTTTGAGTCAATGAATTCAATTTTTCAGAATGCTCATGGTGGTCGTGACCAATTGGTTTGATGGAGGTGGTTTGTTTAACTGGTTTGCAGGTAGCTCATACTCCAAATGAACCCCTGGTTTCTTTTTGAGATTCACTAAGTGAAGATCGAAAGGTTTAGGATCCCCCTGAGCAACAAAGACCTTCCCCAAATGGAGAAATCTAACCTCTTGAAACAAATTCAAAGGGATGGCCTTCATCTGGTGAATCCATGGTCTACCAAGGATCATGTTGTAACTTGTTTCCCTATCAATGATGTAGAACTCCATTAAGATCATTTTTGGCCTGAGGGTGATAGGAATAATTATGGTTCCAATTGAAGTTTCCTTTAAATTGTCATACCCTCGTAACATGTTTCTTGTAGAGGAGAAATTAGTCTCCCCATACCCCAAATTCTGTAAGAAAGAGAAAGGAACCACATTCACTGCAGCCCCATCATCAATCATGGCTCTCTTAATGTAATTATTATAAACCCAGACTTGTAGATATAAAGTAGGATCTCCTCTTCAGGATATTTCAGCATTAGTAGGCATCTTGCTTATGTCAAAGACAAACCCAATATCCTTATCACCCTACCCTGGAGGATGAACATCAAAATCAATATGATTTATTTGAGCTCTAGGAGGAGGCATGACATGAACTAGATGACCAAGACCTAGTGCATCCAATAATGCAACACGATGTGAAGGATAATTCTTCAATAAATCTAAAAATGATATGTGTGAGAAGGTCTTGTTCAAATCTGAAATCAAATCATAAGCTCCTATAGATTTTGAAACTATAGGGGTGTCATCCTGTGAGAGAGAATGAGAGAGAGGAGGTTTTGGAACATATTCCCTTGTTCGGGTTGTCGCATCAACTTTTGGTTTAACCTCAAACTGAACTAACCCCATAATCTTTGTATTGTTCATTAGAGCCAAGGTTGGGGGAAACTCAAGAGTTATCAGAAGTTGAGGCTTCATGATCATTATTTTATAACAAGAATGCCCTTGTTTATGTTCTGAGGATTTACCTTGAACATTTTAGGATGCATAGGGAATGGATCTCAAAGATGCTAAGGTTTGCATTCTGAGGAGCTACAGGTCCCGTGTAATTTGGTTGCAAATTTGTTTCGGGCTTTACTAAGAACATATACACAAAGAGTTTCCTTTGGTTCTCGGGGATTCTTTGTAGTAACTTGTTACAATCTCTACAAGTCCTAGTGTCATGACCGATGATACGATGAAAACCACAATACAGATTAGGATCATAGTTTCTTGGTATTTTATAAGTGTCTTATTTTTGTTGATCATAACCTTGACTGTAGTTTTGAGATTGATTATTATAACCATGATTCGTTGCCCCTTGGCTAAAGTTTTGGTACTGGTTCCGGTCGTGGGTTTGATTTTTCCGAGGAGGGGGGTAGTTCACATAAACCATGTTGACCAAGGAAAAAGTGTAAGGGCCTCTTTGATTTCCAGTGTTTTTTTGTTGTTATGGTTGTTAGTGTTACTTTTGTTCATAAAACTAGCATTCTTTACTTGGTCAGTAACACCATTCATGGTAGCACCATGATTATGATTCAAATCCTTAGGTCCTTTGTTGTTGGCTCCATTTTTTTGATGGTTTGCATTGTTTTGGTTAAAGGATACCAATTTCCCATTGAGATCGTAAGTCTTACACCCACTATCAATGACATCTTGGTCAATTCAAAGCACACCTTCCAATACTTCCTCATAACTACAAAAAGGAAACTTCTGGACTTCTTCCTTGGTCTCTCGATTGAGTGAGTGAAGGAAAATATCACAAAGTTCCATCTTGTCCATGTTGGGTGCACTTGCAGAGGAGTAAAGAACTTGACACCATCTCTGGATGAAATGAGTGGTAGATTCATTTTGCTCCTACCTAATATGCAGAAACTCCCTTATTCCCATTCGAAGTAACTTGTTCATGTCAAAAGCTCTGATGAATTCCAAAACAAGTTGTTTAAAGGAATGTATAGAAGCTTCTAGAATATGATAGTACTAATATAATGCAATTCCCTCAAGATTCTTCAGGAAAATTTTAGCTATTACAACATCCAAAGGAAGTAACTCCCTAATAGCAATAGTGTAGGCCTTGATATGAGCATTTGGGTCTCCTTATCCCTTAAATTTGGGAAGATTAGGAAATGGGCATGGAAGCATGACACCACGTATGGTAAATTCAAGGGGTTCTTTTAAATACTCAGCGTAAGTACCCATTGCATAAGATTCCACCATTGAAGCTCCTTGATGAGGAGGTGGAGGAGGAGGAGTTAGATAAGCTGCATTGTAGGCATTGAATGGGATGTATGAAGCTCCTTGATATGGCGTATAAGGAGTAGGGAAGGTATACAGGTCCATCTGGGGGGAACTTTGAATACATATGCAAGTAAGGTGGGATGATTCCAGGATATGGACTAGTGGGCGTGAAACTAAGGAATGTCACATTTCCTGAAGGAGCAGCATTTGAGAATGCACTTCCGGCCAGCCCTTGCATAGGATAAGCTTGAGAAGGATGAGGACCCATCCCTAGTGTGTCAGATCCTTTGAGAAGATCACCTAGACTTTTTTGAACTGGATAACCTTGTTGTATAGGATGTTGCATTGGTTGTTCATTAGTAGGGATGTATCCCTTGTTATCAACTAGATATCCCATGTTGTGCCCTACTACATGAGTTGGTTGAGATGGTTCAGCGCTCTCTAGTTCTCTAATCCTCCTTACTAAAGTAGAAATGACATCATTGGAAATAATGATTGAGTTCCTTGTGTAATAATCATGAAAATATTTCTTATTGTGACATTAGGGTTTGAATGATCGAATGCACAGTTAAACCTATTGCATGATCAACCTCCTCTATTCTCTCATAATAGTGGGATTTGAAACGTATAATAGGGGAGGCTTTTCATGTTATGTATTTTCAGCCCATCTAGAAAGGGAAGGGGATTGTTGTGGAAATGTTGGTGTAATATATATCATAGCCAAATGGCCCACCAAACTCTTTATTCAAACATATTTTAGGAAGTATAAAATACTACCAAAATAGGGGAAGAATCAAAATCTTGGCGAAGAATATGATTAGAAAAGGAGATGAAGGAACATATTTCATCTCAACATCACCAATATTGTACATGGTAATGTGAGGTTTCGACAATCAACCTCCAGAGGTAAGGATAGTTGTAGAATGTTGGATGCTACTGATAGTGAAATGGTTATGCAAAAATAATTGGGAAATGATAAACAATATTAAGGGAAAGAATTATGTTTAATGGTTATCAAATCTGCTCATAAGGGAAATAAGGAAGGCCTTCTAAGTCCTGAATGGATCTAATGGGGGTTTGAAACGAAAATCCAACACGAAGCTTCAATCAATGTCAACCTCCTGTGTAATTTTCATCAGTTATAGGATGCAGGAAAATTGTAATGGGTGCCTCGTTGATTGTGGGTCATTAGGAATAAATGAGAGAGTATGGTTCCTAGTAGATCTATCATGGGAAATTAGTTGGTTTAAAACATGGCCCACCAAACTCTCTATAAGCAGATCATATTTAGGGAAGGCATTTATTAAAATACCCACCGAAATAGGAGAAGAAATGGAATGGTAAGGTAATCAATAACCCAAAAAGGATGAATGCTAGAAGGAATCATAAACCTTAATGTTGGGTTCATCAATTTGTATGGATGAAAATAACATGTGAATGGTCTATTTAGCCAAGCAATAACTTGAAGAACCTCCAAGGTCCTTCCGGGACATTGGTGTGGAATATTGTCATTAAATACCTGTTGATGGGTAACTAAAGAGAATCAAATAAGATCTAACAGTGTGAATTCCCCCTAGTCTAGTTGAATTTGTCACTACACATATGTGAATTTGAGGCTAAGTACATAAAGGTAGCATAAAGTAATATCGTTTTCTTTATTTAATCTAAATACTTGAAAAGAACACTATGTTAAGTAAAGGGAATAAAAAAATGAAAAAAACTAACTAATCTAATCTAATTAAAAGAAATCTTTTTATTTTTTTGTAATTTTCTAGAATAATAGTGAAGAAATGAATTAAGAAATTGCTTCTAATATAATTAATAAACCCTAAAAAAAAAACAACCGGATGTAGTTGTTTATCTGTGTAGAATAAATCTAATCTATTCTAAACAATTAAAGCTTCTCTAAACTATGGATATGAATTAAATCCTCTACTCTGCCTTAAAGGCACGAGAAGAAATCAGAGCTTCTCAGAAGCTTTTCTTCCCCTGCAACTTCCTTGAAAAAGTAAAGAATGCTTTTATAGAGGATATTCTAAATGAAATGATGCTTTAGTTGCTTTCTAAATTAACACAAGAAGCTTTCTTCCAGAATCACCTCTTTGCAAATCTACAAAGATAGGAAAAGGAAGCTATCTATCCTAAGAAATCTTTGTTGAAGGAAATGATCTACTGTAACTATTCAATGATTACAACAATGAAAATGGAAATGCATTTTCTACTGTAGTAAATAATGTGCATACAGATTTCACAAACAAAGAATTAAAGAAATGATGAAACCCAATTACAACCCCAACCTAGTAATTGTAGTGTTGTGGAAATCTAGTTATGGTGTGATTTTGTGTCCCCTCAGTATTATTTTTACCTTTGGTGTCCACATGAGTCTAGGGAGTTGGAATGCAGAGGAAGCTAGAAGAAGGTGCTGGATCAAGTAATGGCTTATTGGGAAATCTGGTGGCAATGCAAGTAGAGGAAGAACAATGCAAGTGAACAGAGCTTGATTATGTAATATCTAGCAGGATTGTAGTAACATAACATAGTAATACATGAAAAAATTCTCTAGAGCATTTTCTTTAGAAGAAGAGATGCTTTATATAAAGTTGGCTGGGTTGTGCACTTTCACACTTGGAAGCCATGGAGTTCCACATCAACACATGAAGGGGAAGTTTAAAAAACCAATTACAAATCAAAAGCAAAAGAGGAGATTGATACGAATCAATCAAGCCAAAAACCAGCTAAATTGATTCACAAACATTTGTGGTAAAAGTGAACTAGAGTGAAGTAACATGATGTCTAATTCACTCATAGAAAGTTTCAGACAATTTACATAGAAAACGTTACTCTACACAGGGCGGAGGTTACACAACCACCACTCAAGCAAGGTGGCAGTTGCGCAACCTCCACCTAGGAAGGATGGCGGTTGTGTAACTGCCACCTAGGTAGGGTGGTGGTTTTGTAACTAAAGGCCAAAACTAAAGGAAAACATTGATGCAGGAAGCTATGGAAAAGTAGGAAATGGAATAAGGTAAATAGGCTACAAATATAAGCTGCAAAGAGGTAAAGGAGCTATCAAACACATTTGGAAAATACATGAATCATCATTGGGGACTTTTTGAACCATTTTCTAACAATGTAACATGTGCAAATTTGAAAATTTGGGTGCATACAATGACCCCTCTAAAATATGGTGACCCTTGGAGCCCAATTGTTACAGTCTGTATTAGGGATGTGGAGATTCCAAATGTTCTAATTGACTTAGGATTTGCAATCAATGTGATGAATATTGATACTTTCTCCACATTGTCTCTTACAAGTCCATAATCAACCCCAATAATGTTACAAATGGTTGACCAATTTGTTGCTAAACCAAAAGGGATCATAGAGGATGTGACCATCACAATTGAAGCATGAGATTATTCTGTAGATTTTATGGTTATTAAAACAAAGAAAAATAAAATTAGATATCCCCTGATCCTAGGACACCCGTGGTTAGCCACTGTTGTAGATCTTATTGATTATAGAACATGAAACATGATAATTACAAATGGACATGATTCAAAGAAACTATCTATATATCCAACTGCAAAACCTTTTGCCACTTCATTCAAAAAAATGGTGGAAGGATGATTAAGAGGAAGCAGAGGATGTTGTTTCCTCACTAGTTATGGTTATAATACAAGAACACTCAGAAGAAATCCAGAATTGGGATTCTTCTGAACTTCAGTCACAACCATTAGAGATAAAGGAATATATGATAGATGAAAACATGAAACCAATAATATTTCCTTTCTAACAAAACGTAGGTTCGACTGAGTGTATATTCCACAACATCACTGAAATCCACATATTGTTGCCCCATAAATGCCCCTTAAATTCATTATTGAGAGAATACCCATTGGTAAATTCTCTCTACCCAAACACAAAACAACTACCTATTTCCCCAAAAAAACATTGGTAGTTAATAGTTGGTTAACTAATCAAGAGGAGAATACCCTATTCAAGCTTATATGCTCTCATCCTCAAGATTTTTATTGGGAATACAGTGACATGAAGGGTATTCATCCCAGTATTTTCACACATCACATTTATACAACTGATTCTAGACCAGTCAGGAAGCCACAAGGAAGGATAAACCCTACCTTGAGAGATATTATAAAGACTGAGATTGAGAAACTTATTTGAGTAGGATTTATCTATCCAATTTTAGACAGCCAGTGTGTATCCCCATTGGCTATAATGCCAAAGAAGAATTGTAAACAAAGAGTCTGTGTGGATTATAGGGAGTTGAAAAAAGAAACACATAGAGGCTATTTTCTTTTACCTTTCATTGACCAAGTTTTGGATAATTTATCTAGGAAAAGGTATTTTTCATTCCTGGATGGTTTTAATGGCTACAATCAAATCATGGTGGCACCAGAATACCAAGACAATACCACATTCACTTTCCCATGGGGGAATATATTTTTACCTTTTGGCTTATGTAATGCTCTTGCCACTTTTCAGAGAGCCATGTTAGCAATTTTTGCTTGATCTCACTCATGATTATGTGGATATTTATATGGATGATTTCATGGTTTATGGAGCAACATTCCAAGAGGAAATAGATAATTTGGAAAAAGTACCATCTAGGTGTGAGAAACATCAGTTATCTCTAAACCATGAGAAATATATTTTCATGACGGAACAAGGGATAGTACTAGGCCACCATGTTTCGGCTAGTAAAATTAAGGTAGATCTGGATAAGGTCAGTATCATTGTGCAACTTCAATCACCCAAGAATAAAACTGAAGTAAGAATATTTCTAGAACATACAGGCTATTATATAAGATTCATTTTAGATTTCAGTAAATAACTTCTCCATTATTTTCCCTTTTAACAAAGTATTCTGAATTTGAATGGATAGAAGCGTCTCAAAAATATTTTTACATTATCAAGGACAAACTAACAAATACTCAAGTTTTAAGAGGTCCAAATTGTAAGTTTCCCTTTCACATTCGAATTGATGCTTCCAATGAGGTAGTAGGAGCTATGTTAGGACAACAAAAAGAAGGAGAGGCAAAGTATGTCATCTATTACATTAGTAAAAACCTTTTCCCAACTGAAAAAACTATACTATCGTAGAAAAATAATTTCTATCAGTTGTGTATGTAATTAACAAGCTTCACCATTACATCACAGGTTATGAATAATTGTTCATACAGATCATTCCATCATTAAATATTTAATGAATAAACCTTTGGTACATGGCAGAATTGTTAGATGGATTTTTCTATTACAAGAATTCAACATAAATATTATTGATAAACCAGGAAAATCAAATGTGGTAGCTGATTTTATTTCAAGACTAATTGTTTCAGGTACAATATGGAGCAAGGTAAATGATGATTTCCCATATGAACATCTATTTGCAATTTCAACCATCTCTCCTTGGTTTTAAAATATGACTAATTACTTAGCTACAGGGAAGTTCTCATCTTTCCTCACACATAAACAAAGAAAACAGTTAATTAAACAAAGTGTGATGTATACATGGTTTAATGTAATGATTTTTGAATGTGTGCTTGATCATGTATTACACAGGTTTGTAGTTGAAGATGAGATCTTTGATATACTCAAAGCATGTCATGATGAACCATCAGGGGGACATTATTTTTTCAAAATAATGATCCAAAAAGTTATAAGGGATGATTACTATTGGTATTCTATGCATAAGGGTGTCAAAAATTATGTGTGGCAATGTGATATGTGCCAACGTATGGGAAATCCAACACTTACAACTGAGATGCCTCTTCAACCTCAAGTAGTTCTGGAGCCATTTCAGAAGTGGGGATTGGATTTCATTGGACCAATTGACCCACCTTCTCAAGGAAAGGAGTATATCTTGGTATGCACAGATTATGTGGCAAAATGGGCCGAGGTACAATGCTCTCCAATATGCTAAGGGATGAGAAGGTAGCAGACTTTGTTATATGAACACATTTTCCAGAGATTTGGAGCACCAAGATCAATTGTTTTAGATCAGGGACCTCAGTTCATTACAAATGTGATCAACTCTTTTGTTGAAACATATCAGGTAAGGCACAAGAACTCATCCCCATACCAACCTCAATCCAATGGTTAATTTGAAGTTACTAACAAGGAATTGGAGAACATTTTGACCAAAACAATAGATCTCTCAAGGAAGAATTGGGCTTAGAAATTACCCGAGGCAGTGTGGGCTTATAACACAACTTGGAAAACAACCACAAGATTCACTCCATATGAGTTGGTCTATGGGAAGAAACCTATCTTTCTCATAGAATATGATATTCAGGCCTTAAGGATAGCTATTGTATTAGGACTTGAATTTTTAGAATCCCAACACGTAAGAATTATCCAGTTGAATGAATTGGATGAGATGAGGTTACACGCATTACACCAAACAAATATTATCCAACATCAAATACAACTATGGCATGAAAGCCATATCAGGAAAAGGAAGTTTCAGAAAGGAGATTGGGCTATACTATTTGATTCAAAATATAAAGACTTTAAGGGGGAGTTATAAACATGATGGATGGGACCATATCAAATTGATGAAGTCTTTAATAACAGGACTATGCAACTTATCCCGATTGATGGTGAAAGAAGAGTGATGTTGGTTAATGGTCATAGACTACGTCTATACCAAAAACCAACATCCAAGGAAGAATTCAAGAAGATGTTACAAGACAATTCAACTCTGAATTGCTTGGACAAGGTCACCTTATCCAAATCAACTCAAGGCTAAATTGATCTCTAAATAAAAAGAATAAATAGGGGATGGTTGAAAACCAGAAATGGCGGCCATCTTCCTATGAAGGAGTGGTTGAAAACCAGAAATGGTGACCATTCCTTCTAAAAAAGAGAATATTTATAAAAAAATTGATAAAAAACAGGTGGTTGAAAACCAGGAATGGATGGTCACCTCAGAATCATGCCATGAATAAGTGTATCGAAACAACATGCAAAAAAATATAGTGCTGATAGAAGATGTGACAAGTGATTATTAATGAGGTATGTGTTATTACTTCCCTTTTAAATGTTGAAAATTTTAATGATAAGATGTTAATTATTGGTCTTATTCAAAATGATGACTCCCCACTTCCTATGTCTCCTCACACATTCCATATCCTCCTAATAAATTTCTCACACACTTCTAATCAATCACTCACATGTTCCCCATTTATTCTCCAAACCACCAATCATGTTATTAAAGTTGGTTAATTATATCCAATTCACATATGTTTGTGCATATAATCATTTTCATTCTTGTGTTTTCCCCATTTTCATTCTTGCACCATTATTCGTTGTTACTCATGTTCTATCACTGTTAGCATTCCTATGCTCTAGTCGTTTCTAGTCCTATGCCACTACCAATTTTGTTTCATACCAAAATGGGAATCAAGCTCCACCATGAACCATCAAGCCTAGTCAAATTGCTATCAGACACTAAATCCATGTCAATGTTTGAGAAAGCATGATGGTTGGATTTTATGATAACATATGAAGAGTTTCAACCCAAGGATGATAGAATGAGTTTGCAACAAACCTTGTGGAGGGATATTCAAGAGTAAAAGGTACAAAAATATTATTTAGTTCCCTCCATTATTAGTCAAATTTCTAGTATTCTAGAGGAGGGGAAATTGGTAAATTTTAGGACTCCTTACTCCGAAATCATTAAAAGGTTTTATGTGGGGAAGAAAGAAAAATTGGAGTTAGTTTTTTATAACAAAGGGAAGGCCAAGGACATTAAGATAAGCACTTTTCTTGAGCCATGGAAATATGTGGCCAAATGGGAAATTAGGTATTTTACTTATGAAGGTCAATATGAGGTTATCCTTGGCCCAATCTTTTAGAATTCTCGTCGACCTACACCATGGAGCAGCAAGGGACCAAAATAGAATTAACCTCCCACAATTTTTGTATGAATCTATTTCCTCTGCCACTGAAAATTCCTTTTGGGTTCCCCATATCTAAAGTTCCAAGGGATAATCCACCTTATTTGTAAGCATCACTTCATCAAGAAGTTACAGGAATTTTATTAAGCCCCCCCAAAACACCAAAAGTGTAGATGGAAAAGTGGGAATGGTAGAGCCCTCAGTTGTGGAGTGATATTGGTCTAATATAGCCTCAATGATATATTTGGTGCTACTAGGAGATTTTGGCAAGAATAGGGTACTAAGATTTCTAGATACATGGAAATTAATAGAAATCACAACGAGATGGAACACAACTCTCTGTGGATGATTGGATTTGCCAATCTATGTTGTCCTATCTTAAGGAGTAGCTGGACTTATCCCCTTGAATCAGGTGGATATCAAAGATGAAAATTGTCTGCACAAATCTCTAGCTGGGGGACATATTAAAGGCTAAATATGGTGTACAATTCTTACTTGGAGAATAACTATCCTTGATTTAATGGCAGTAAAAATAGGATGACTTAGCAACCCCTAAAATTAATTTTTATTTTGGCTTTGCTTAGAGTTATAATCTTCTTACTGTCACTGATCACCGACAGAGGTACATTAGGCCTAATAGTGGTCATCTTGTAAAAATATTCTGAAGATATTAAACACCTTTTATCCCCCTGTGGCGTACTGATTACCACTTTAGAGCTATGTCCCTATCCAAGTGCAATGTTCTAATGGATGGTGCCTAAGGCTTTATCCATCTAGACCCAAATGCAATCCTCCTTTTAAACCCCATTTTGTTGTGGAGAAGACGTGGAAACTGATCATCCCCATATGATAGGAGCATATGGAAAGATCGGACTTCCATCACTTCAGCACATAACCAGCACCACGACAAGCTCAGCTGGTTAAGATTGGGCATGTTTTAAAGAGTATGAGAGATTCAAACACTCCCCCCCCAAACTAAGAAATATATTGACTGATGAAGAATACATTATTTCCAATGGAAGATTGGAGTGCTAGTTTAAAATTAGGAATCCTCAAAACCTTGATAGGTCTTTGGTCCATGGACCCCTCCTGAGAGAAACTGGATAAACTCAACTTGATGATGCTTCCAAGGGTAACTCCTAGTTTGTTGCTGCGGGGGAGGAGTTATCAGGGATCACAACGGTTGTTTTCGTTGTTTTTTTTTATTTTTTTGCTGGGTAAAAATAGGGTTTTCAAGGATGCATCATTATGTTTACTCCCTTGTCCTTTCGTGTATTTTGGGGGCTAAGGTGCCAACTATTTTTATTCCATTACTGAATTTTTGAAGGGGACTCCTTATATCATTAATCATTTAAACCACCCTTTTCCTCCTTCTGACCATCAAGAACTTCATTATAGAAGCTAGCAATATTGTCAAAATACAAGAGTATCATCATTGACAGACCTATCGCGAGGGGAATAGGTTGCAGAAAATTGGCCATATGGCATCCCTCTCTATTACCCTGTGCTAAATGCAAAACAAACATCCCTAAGGAGGTTCCACACGTATAATGTGGATAATAAGCGGATGGGACACATGTTGAGTCATTTTAATTATGACATTGGAGTGGGTCTTAAGGAGGTGAACGATTTCATTTGTGTGATTTATCTCCTGTTACAGCCCCATTAACGTCTTTCAAAAAGCAAGGACAGCCATAAGACAAATTGAGACTCTTATGAGGGTTTGGAGCAGGTTATTTGCTAGAATTGGTAGGAAGAACGGTTTAAAACATGGATGGGCACCCTGTCAATTAGAGCCAAGTTGAGACCCGGCCAGGAGCAATAATGAGGTAACTGGACCCTCCTACACAAAGGAGGCATCTCAAAATTTCATTGAACGAATTTAGGGTCATGACCTGCAACATTTCAGTGGTCAACTTTTCTATGAATTGGGAGGATAGAAGATCAAGTAGGTGGGCACAGGGTTATTTCAATGAGGAGTCTGATTGCTGAGGTAATAGGCTTGGAACTGGAGGGCTACTATTTTTTTAGTAAGAGTATTTGCATGTCCTGAGGGCCGAAGAATTCTCCGTGAGGGCCGAAGAGCTAGAGTTTGTTTCTGCAGGCATAAGGGTAAGTTATATTCCCACATCGTATGATGAAGTGATGAATATGATGGTCAGATTTATTTCTCCTGAAGGATGGTATAAAATGGTCCCTATTAAACACCTTATTTTTATAAACCATTTTAGAAGGAATTTCAACAGTTTGTTTTCCCACATTAACCTCTCAACTCCTTGTAGCGCTCGTTCTGGATTTTTCAAAAGCACTCACTGTGTTATTCCTATTGCATCAGGGGCCTTGTCTTTTCTGGTTTGCACAAGTTGGTGTGTTGCCAAGTCCCCTTGCTTCCCGATTGCCCTAGTGAGCCACTCCCACAACCAACCTCCTTCTTTCACACTCCCACTCTTGTCACCCCTTCCAAGTCCAAATGCAAGAACCCCTTGAAAATAGACACCCCTATCACTTGCAGGATTCTCAGAAGCTCCAAAGAAATGGAGGTTGCTCAAAACTTGCTTCATATCAACAATGCCAGTATTGAAAAGGGCCCCTGCATTAGGAGGAGACTCAGGGCCTATAGACTGGGAAGCCTTGGAGAAAGAGATGAAAATAGAATGATAAGGACCTTCAATGTATGGAGACGCAAACAGGGAAAAGAAAGTTGATGAGAGAATGACAAGACAGGATCAATTTACTGAGATATACACGACGTTGAACTAAATTTAGATACTAGACTGGGAGAGATAAAGATAGACATGATCACAACATGGCAGATCTTTAAAGCCATAAGTGACTTTCTTGAAGCACAAGTTCTGAGCATTCTTGCTCAGTGGGATCCTGCAACTATTTGGGGGAATGAAAAGAGAGGAGTATGGCCCTTTTCATAGCTGGACGCTCGGAACTCAACGCACACAAACACTTTGAATTTTTTACCTCCCTGTAGACGAGCAGAGTCCAATTGAAGAGCACTCAGAAATAGCTCACTTGGGCTGGCGAATTTGGTTAGAGTTTTTCTTGTTGTGTCTTTGTGGGGTGATGTTGCTACTTATTTTGCTTTGGTTGGTAACCTACTCCTTGGTTACTTTGGGTAACAATGTTATATTTGGATTCGACTTTTTTGTTGAACTCGTCATAGTCATATCAGGATGGGAATCCCTTTTATGTAACAGGTATATCCCCTTCAAACCTAATGTTACCAATAATAAAAAATGTTAATGGGAGGGACTACCACTGCACATTTACAAAAATGTCAAGCTATTGCCCCCCGATCGGAACGAGAAAGATGTCCTATGACCTGTAATATCTTTGAGTCTTTCAGTTGAAACAAGAATTAAAGCTTTTAAAAAAAAATCGAATCCTTATCATCAGAACTTGAGACATTGTCCTCCCAAAGATAAATTCTTGAAGCAAGTTGTGATGATCCTAATTTTTGGAATACTGAATGTTGTCGTGTAGAATTTGTAAGAAGCATTTCCATAATCCATGGGTATAATAAGGAAAATTTCACAAATACTTTGAGCTTTCAAGGGTCTGGAATCAAAGTATACTAAATACTGATTTATTACAGTTTCAATCACATTTTGCACACAAAAATGACGACAATATAAAATTTAACGAACCTTCTGAAGTGGTGCTATTATAAGTTTTTGGGAGGAATCTATCAATTTCTATCTTAAAGAAACATCAATGACTATTTCAAATTATATGAGTTTGCCCAAACAATGATTTTGGGGTATGTGGAGACAAAAGAGTTTTTAGTGTGTTATCAATTTATAAAATCAAAACTTAAGAAACAGGTTGGATAAAAATTGGAAGTTTCACATGAGGTGTATGGCTCTTTCTACTCCATGGAAACCTTTCCTTTTGACAGAGCAATTTCGCATTGGGATTCCTTCCAAAAGAAGAGGTGTGAATAATACAACTATAGTGTACAGACTGTTCCCAATGAGAGAGTGGAATTGGTGCATCATCACACTCTATAGAAGAGAACATCCGAGTTTTGAGAACCTATTGATAATGGATTGTTCAACAAACTTTAAATATGTCTCTCCTTGACCTTACTTTTTGTTTGTCAGCCTTACAGTTTAATCTGTTGTGTTAGTTATTCAATTTTCATATTAACTCTAACAAATTCAAATATTAACTGAGGAGGAATTTTTATCAAATTTTTGTTTACTCTTGTTAAAAATGAAAGATATACGGTATATATATTTACATTTATTTAAATACAATTATTTTCTTCTTTTTTTTTTGAAACAATGGGTTGACATTCATCCGAGGAAGCTCACACTTCGCGGGATTGACACTTTGTCATGCAACTCATCATCTATCTACTATTCCATTCTCTGTGAGTTTTCTTTCCCTTAAATCAAGATCTAGCACATTACCAGGATATTTCTCATTTTCCTCCTTCCATATGCTTTTTTCACAAGCCCATCTAAAACACAAGATGTAACTTAACCCTATCAATATGGACATTTCTTGATTTTTTACAACTATTTTTTTGTTTAGTTTATTTTTTTATATTTGTAAATGCTTTGATATATTGTTTAAAATGTGTTATAAAATCACACAATCAATTTAACAAAGAGAGGAGATTTTTTCCATATTAAGATGTTTATTTCATAACACATTCAAAATTTTATAAAATTCATCATCCTCAATCGTCTTGAAGAAGCTAAATCTTACCGTCCACATAAATTCCATCATCCCCTATAATTTTATGTCATCATCATCCACATCTAATGGTCATCATATCCATTATCATAATCCTGACATCTCCAATTAATATAAAACATTATTTATCTATTTTCAATGTGTAGAAACATCTCTGTCCTAACACATGCAATTATTTTTAAATAATTGTCCATTATCATCATTCATCAATCATCTAATCCATTCTAATTTCATCATATCTTACAGTAGAGGATAAGATTTTGAGATTTTTTTAAATGTCTAGGTCATACCTCATTCCACATTTTCTTAAAACAATTAATCCATTATCATCCATCCAGAATTCCCATGATCGTGCTTGAATATTAAATCTACCATCCACATACAATTCATGTATAATCCATATCTATATCTATTTC
>JAHRHJ020000222.1:0-92280 GCA_019776745.2 Taxus chinensis | reverse complement strand
GTGTTGTTTTTGATAGAGAATAGAGGAAATATTGACTTGCGAAGTCGGGAACAAAAATGGAGAGTGAACACTGATTTTTTTCAAAGCTCATGGGTTCTCTTAGTATTTTATTGTAGATTTTATAAGATAATTTTTTGATGTGTAAGTTTTTTTATGTACTTGCAAAACTAAACATTAATGGATCGATTCGTATGAACCCCATAAACATATCCAATGTTGTGTGTTTTTTTTATTTTGAATTCAATTTTCAAATATTTGCAGTTTTTATAAAATCAAATTTTGATTTGGATGCAATTTTAATTAGTACGACAATTTTACAGGAAAATGATGAAATCGGGTAATATGCAAATTTGATTGGTTTGAATGTGCAACTGATATGAATGATTACATTCAATTTTAAATCATTTTTTTGATACATTTGGATCATTTTTAAAAATCAAATTTTTAATTAGTTCAAGTTGTTAAAGGATAGAAACTGAAATTTTTTAAAATATCTTTCATAAACATTCATAATAGTAGGGGGTTCCTACCTATTTACGAATCACATGTGAACTAGTAAGTATAATGCATAAAAAAATCACAAAAAATTACTGCTTAGGTTAAACCATTTAAATGTATCCACACGTTGGGGGATAACAATATCACGTGCACAAAGATGTAGATGTCTGATTGGGAAATTCATCACTTGATAATGTCAATATTGGCTTAATCCCTAAATCACAACTGGTGCAACTATTATGAGCCTAATTGTTATATCTTTAGTATCATTATAATACTTTCTCTCATCATTGCAGTGCTTAGCTATTCATAGAAAAGATAACATCAGTCCAAAATAGTCCATTAGTCACAATTATCATGTACATAAATTTTTAGCACTAGATATTCCTCTTTGACAAAACTGCCAAACAAAGACAAAATTGTCAAATGGTTTTGTCTATAACTAGTGATTTCGTTGAGAGCCTTCCAATGGTTAGTTTTTTAATTTGATATCTTTATGGTAATTTCTTTCCTTATCAATCATCCTTAAAGTGAAATTATACCATAGAACCCTATATATGTAAACTTGAGTAATAGGGGTGGAAGCCTGATATATTTTATTAATCTCAATCAACCTAAATTACAATGGAGTGCTTCAATTCTTATAGGAATTGAACAGCCATGTGTAGACAAATAAATGGGTTGCATAGGTACAACCAAAATCACAACTTCCAAAATACATCCGGGAAGCATATAAATTGTTATAATAATTGTAACAATTATCCCTATGAAACAAAAAGACAAATATGGTTTAAACCCATATAACAACTTACAACTATAATATGGTTTTTAATATAACCATATAATATTATTATTTAATTAATAAAATTAATTAAATAATAAATCATATAATGCATAATTAATTTATCCTAACATTCCCCCCTTAATTGTGCATTGTCTCAAGGGATGAGGAGAGGAATGCGGCTGAACAACTCGAACTTGTCACGTGAACGTGACTTTGTCAAGATATCTACCCGTTGTTCAGCTATTGGACAATATTGAAGTTGGATGCTGTGCTTCAAGACATGTTCACGTATGAAATTAACTTGAACCTCAATGTGTTTCTTTCTTCTCGTGAAAAACTGGATTGCGAACAATTTTGAGAACACCTTCATTGTCAACATACATGGTGGTTGGTTTTTCATGTGGTATTCCAAGTCCTTCCAGTATGCGATGTAGCCAAATCACTTCACAGACAACTTCCACTGCAGAACGATACTCGACTTCTGTGGAAGAGTGAAAAATAAAATGTTGTTTCTTTCTTCCCCATGATATTGGTCTAGATCCCATAAAGAATAAAAATCCAGAGGTGGATTTTCTATCATTAATATTTCATGCATGATCTGAATTTGAATATCCAGACAAGAAGTTGTTGTTCTTCTTGTATTCTATACCAAGATCCACTGATCCTTTGAGATATCTCAAGATGCACCTTGCTGCTTTCCAATGACACACTTTGGGTTCCTACATGAATTTGGATAGATAACTTACTGCAAAACTAATATCTAGTCTAGTGTAGGTTAGGTAAATGAGAATCCCAATCAACTGTCACTAGAGAGTGACACTTACCTCAGGAGATAGATCTGAACGTGATAACTATAATCTATTCTCCATGCGTGTAAAAATCCGTGTGGAATCCATCATCCTAAAATTCTTGAGTGTTGTCTAGGTATATTTCATCTGAGAAACAAAAATATGATTCTCTTTCTACCATACTTCCAATCCAAGATGATAATGCATCAGTCCGAGATCATTCATGTCGAATGATCAATTAAGATCTTTCTTCGTTGCATCGATCATCCTCACTGAACTGCCAATGATGACTAGATCATCAACATAGACAAAAACAATCACCATCTCCCCCCCTTGCTTTTTGAGATAGAGATTGGGATCGTATGGATTTCTAACAAATCCATATTGTACAAAATGCTCATCAATCCTGATGTACCATGCCCGAGGTGCCTGTTTGAGGCCATACAGGGATTTCCTGAGTCTGCATACATTTACTTCTTGACCAGGTACTACATATCCCTCAGGTTGGGTCATGTAGACTTCCTCTTGTAAATATCCATTTAGGAAGGCACTTTTTACGTCCATTTGGTGGACTTTCCATCCAAACTATGTAGCTAGAGAAAGGATCATCCTGAACATTTTGATCTTAGATGTGGGAGAAAATGTCTCCTCATAGTCAATGCCTTCTTTTTGTGCATACCCCTTTGCTACAAGTCTCACTTTATACTTTTCCACCATCCCATATGCTTTGTACTTTGTTTTAAATATCCATCTACATCTAATGGGTTTCTTCCCTATGGAAGATCGACAAGCTACCGAGTGTTATTCTTCATCACTGATTGATATTTAGAATCCATGGAATTTTTCAAAGATTTTCACTGTAGGGCTTCTTGGACTGTTGAGGGCTCATCTGATTCAATAACTCTACTCATTAAAGAAAATTTAACTTATTCTCTTGCTTTACTGTGAGTCTATGGTCCAGGGGTGGATGTATCTGGTGGAGCATCCATTCTTGCATCTTGTAATGTACTTATACACCATTTAGGCATACACTAAACTGTTACCATGGGTCATGGTTGTATCTGATTAACACCATCATCCCCATAATTACTTTCATCTTCTGAGGGAACATCAGCTTCAATTTTTACAATAGGTGAAAAATCTACATCTTGTGAGTCTGGAGGAGTCTTTGCATCCTTCTTCTCGAAAAACTCAACATATTTGTTGGTGTAGAATTTTCTGGTCTTAGGATCCATCAATCTATACCCAAGAGTCTCTTCACTGTACCAAATGAAGACGAGGTTTTGTGACTTCATGTCCAATTTATTTCTGTTATGTTTGGGTATGTGCATTCTTTCTTTGCACCTGAATACTCTAAGGTGTGAATGGATGGTTTCTTTTTTGACCATGCTTCTTGTCGTGTTATTCCGTCAAGAGCCATTTTGGGCACTCTGTTCAACAAATATACAACTGTCTTTGCTACTTTTTCCCAGAATTTCTTTACAAGTTCGGAATCATCGATCATACATCGTACCATTTCCATGATAGTACGATTTCTTCTCTCAACAACACCATTTTTCTGCGGTGTCTGTGGAGGATGAATTTGTCGACGAATCCTTTGAGTTTGTAGGTAGTCTCTGAACTCATCACTGGTGAATTCCCACCCTCGATATGAGTAGAGAGTTCTGATGTGATCACTAGTTTCTTTCTCAACTGCTACTTTGAAATTTTTGAAGGTTTCAAATGCTTCACTTTTCTTGCAAAGACAAAAAATCTACATTTTTCTCGAATAGTCGTCAACACAAAGCATGAAGTACTGGAACTCAGAATGATTTGGCTACATCAGACCGCAAAGATTGGTATGAACCAGGTCAAGTTTACTATGAGCACGAAATGTAGTCTAGAATGAAGCTCTATGTTGTTTGCTTGCTAGGCAATGAGGACATTTGTCTTTATCCTTCTGAAGATATGGTATCCCATGTACCATATTACACCCGCAAAGTGTCTCGAGATATTTGAAACTTCGATGACCAAATCTCTGATGCCACAACTGTGTTGAGGTGGAGTTCTTAGCCACAAGTGCTTAATCACTTTGTGAACAAAATCAAGTTGGAACATGTGTCCCACGTTGGAGGATTTTGCAATTATTTTTGAGCCTCTTGATTTATCTCGAATCAAACACGTTTTCTTGCTGGATTGACTATAAAAGTCAATTTTTAGGTTGTGATCTAGGAGTTGACTAACTGAAAGAAGATTCTTTATTAACCCAGGGACATATAGGACATCTGATAGTCTGAATTTTCATGAACCAAGGGGTAGAGAAATTTTTCCAATCCCCTGAACTGTATATGAAAAATCATCTCCCAATGAAACATGATTTTTCGATGGTGTTTCCCTCATTGAAATAAACTATCTTATGTGGCTTGTCATGTGTCGAGTGACTCCCGAATCAACATACCAGACATCACTAGATCACATGGATGGTTCACTTGATCGAGAAGTGAACAAGAAGTCTTCATTGTCTGATTGTTCTTATTGGTCAACAATATTACCTTGCTGGTGGGGTCTTCTTTTCCAGTTCCCCTTTTTCTAAACTTTATTGTAGTTAGAAAGTCCCTTGTAAGATTTTTGTGGAGGTCCAGAGTTACTTGATGAACCTTTCTTGTAATTATTGTACTAGCAATCTTGTAGGTTATGTCCTCTTTTGTAGATTGGAGATTACTTCTTCTATTGTATGTCCCCTTCATACTAATTTTTATTTTGGGATTTTTGATAGGAATTAGGTTTTCCTTTACCTTTTCCTTTCCATTTTTGATGTGAAGACAATTCCTGCTCCTCTTCATAATCCTTATTTTGCATTGCTTCCTCTTGTTGCAATAGGTTTACAAGTTTGTCAAAACCAACTTTCATATTTGACACGTTTAGTGTTGTGACAAAAATGTGGTAAGAAGAGGGGAGTTCTCTTAGAACAATGGGATCGAGAGAATCATCTGTGACTAGTTCTCCCAGGGCTAAAAGTGAAGCCCTCAATTCTGTAACTCTTCTTAAGAAAGCTTCAATTTTCTCATTCTACTTGAAATTCAGTGTATGTAACTGACTCTACAAATTGAGTATAACATTCTTGTTCTTGGCCTCGTATACTGTGTTTAATTTATCCCACTCTTCTTTTGCTCTTTTCGCATCTCAAATGTGGGGTTGCACATCATCAGACACTCCAAACAAGATGATGATTTTGGCCTTCTGATCTACTTTATCAAACTGCCACTGTTGTGTAGTATCAGTGGCTGATGTTGTTCAGAGTACCATTCACAGCAAGCCATATTTCTTTAAACTCAAGCTGTGTCTTGATTTTTGTCTTCCATGAAGCATTCGTGCCCATTATGTAGAGATCACTGACAGGGTTTGGATCTTATCACTCCAGGTATTAGGTCTCCTAATCTATATACCGTCAGTCCGATATACCAAACCTTTCTATATACGTGCCCTTCCGATATACCCGGCGGTACGTGGAAGAAGCTCGCCCTTTCTATATACCAAGTGGTACATGAAAGAGGCATTAACGTACATGAAATAATTCAATGCGTGGTACCAAGAGAGTACTAATAGGGTCTATGCGATTATTGACACTAGCTCAAAGAAATATCCTCATACGCGCACATAACTTTGCTATATACTTGGATAATTTCTTAGTCTAGATTGATGTTTCGCAATCGTTCATAGACAGATGGGATGGTTCATAGTGTGTGCATTGTGACCTTATTACTCCCTGTCGATTTAAAGGGTCGATGCCCAGACGACATTGTTGCAGCTATATTAGGCATCAAGTACAGTAGTAGTCACGACGGATTTACCCATAAGCACTTCCCAGAGGCACCGTATATACCGAATGCTATGAATGAGATCTAGGATCTCGTGAGTGTTACAAAACCAATTTTATACTATTTTGTATTACAATTTTACCAATTTTAGAGCAGTTACAAAGTTTGCAGTTGACTATGGCAACCCGCAAATTAGTACAATATAAGGCAGTATACAAATTACATTGAAAAATCTGGAAAATTTTAATGGCAGGGAATTTTTTTTTGTTTTGTGGGCCCTAGTGGCCTCCTAAGCCCAATAGGACCCAAAATGCAATGAATTGCAAAAAACCAACTAAAAATGTAATTTTTTAGGTATCGCTCTTTCAGAGAAAGTTACTTGGAATGAAAAAAGAGGCTGAATTTTTTTACCCTAAATTAGGGATTTCTCTGCTAAATTTAGTTAGTTATAACTAAATTCAATTTTTTTGCTAAATTTAGTGGTCCCGCCAACTTTTTCCACCAAATTCAAAATTGGTTTAAAATATTTGTTGGAGGTGGGTTTTGAACCCGAAACCTCATATACCCAAGTCACATTCACTAACCAAGTGGGCTATATGAGCACTTATGACATGAAATGAACCAATTCGTATTTAAATAAAGTGAAAAGTGACTCACCTTAAAAAAATCGTGGCACAACTCCCATGTGGCCTGCATGCATGAAGGTGGTTTTAGGGTTTTCTCCACACTCAAAAAATGGATCTGAAGCTATTTTCTTCACCTTTTCTTTGTTATCGCCACTTTTTTTATTTATTTACTACTCTTCATTGATTTGTTTTCCTCCACTTATTTTTTCCTTTCTCGCACTCATGTCTAGAGTGCAGATCATTTTTTTATTGTTTGTTTTGCTCACTATGTGATTTGTACTTGTGCAGGTTGGTGTTGACTGCATAGGAGGAAAATGGCCACTTTTTGCAGGTCTGCATGGCTAGTTTCCTCGTTGAATTGCAATGGCTCGATCTGAGATGAACGAAACATTGATCTCTAGCTCGGTGGATAGGACAATGGGTCGGCCTTACTTGATGAGGGTCAATCTTGGTGTTCAAATGGCCCAGTCTGTGCAAAACCAATCTCCACTAGGTCATCAATGTTTGCTAATGAAACTCTCCAATCAGTTAGATATATACAAATCACCAATGCTCAACAATATATGGAACTATCACAAAATATGCAATTGAATGCTACTCGGTCTTGGATGAAAAAATGCAAAGACGTCCAAATATAGCAGCCTACTAAAATTAGTAGAGACTAAATGCTTTTCTAATTTAGAGACAAAACCCCTATTAAGGAATTTTATTTTTTTAAAAATTTCTATACGTGCAACAAATCTTTTGCTTGGTGCTGGGTGCACCAGTGCAAAAAAAAATTGTGTTCCAAACACCTGGAACTGAACAAGAGGTTGTGGGTTTACAGGGGGTTCTGGGAAGCTGCAGGAGGCAGAACTGGCTCTCCTTTTCTTTGCAGATTTCTTCTCCACAAATTCTCCTTCTTCTGCAACCTTCTCCAACCTTGCCAGGAGCTTCAATTCACTCTAGGTACCAAATGTAATTTCAGGGATTTCAAACATAGGGATGGTAGCCTGCTATATTTTATTGTATGTGAGATCAACCAGGTTAAACATCCATGGACCCTAGGACAATAGATTCCTCCCATGCTGCTCAATCTACATAATGATGTGGAGCTCAATAGTATAAGAGCTTCTCACTGCCCTTGTCTCCTACCAGAACGTGAAGCCGGAATACAAATAATGGCCTTCCAAAGGGTACATCCGGGATAGCAACAATTAATGGACACATACAGAAGCAAATGATACCCTGTTTGGTTCCCTATGACACCCAAATAATCTCCCATGTAGGAAGCCCATTGTCTATGGATCTGATTGTGACTCCCTATAGTGGTCTAAGGTCAGCCATCTACCAGTAACAGGTTAATTACCAAAGATGCCTAATTAATTATCCTACATCACTCATAGAGTGATATTCTACTCTCCAACTCACACCTTAAAAATCAGACTCCAATTCTAGTGTGCATCCCAATCAAGACTAATAGATAACATAGAATCTATCTAGTTGGTGCTATGTGCGGCACCGTGTAATCCTCCCATAACCCACCTCTAGTGCAAGACATTATATCTCATCATATAGTCAATGGAAATATGTGGAAGTCTACTGAAGCTGATCATACTAATCTAGAACCTTCAAATCAATGACATAATGCTTCCATAACAAACCAATCTTCATTCACCTTAAACAACTTATTCAAGATCAAAGGGCTCAAGTGACCATGTTTTAAGAGGAAAGCTCATAGAACGAAACAATATTTAAATAAACTTCCAAACTCAAAAAAAATTAGTTTAACTTGGAACAAATTAGCTCAGACTCTTTAACAACATGTACAAGACACTAAGTTGCCTTGTGTATCGCAGTGGTAGAAATTGTGATCCAACACACCTGTTCCTTCAAGGCGGCTTCTCTCATAAGCCAATTAGCCATGACAATTAGGCCAGTATGGCTCACGTAAGTGTTGCACTTGTGCAGGGAGGTGGTTCTAATGCTCTAAAAAATCATACTAGGTTTCTAAAAACTATTCATGACCAAAAACATGAGCTAAAACATACAAAAAGATCAAAGTCACTTTAAACCAAAAGAATAACATTTTAGCCCTTAAGGCCAAAATTAGTAGGCTGAATTTGGAGACTTGTATCTCATAAATTATTCAAGAAACATGCCTAAATTTTTTCATTGAAATGTATCAAATCTCCCAAGGATTATGGAATAGTTTTGTCCTTCATCATGGAAATCTTCCATCTCGGCCCTGAAAATCTGAAATGAACACAGAAATAGGGTTTTTATTCTGTTCCCAAAAACAACTGCGACGCGTTTCTAGAGCACCTGATCATAATTGGTGTCGTTTTCACCTAGGAATACTCTGGAACCATGCATGCCGATAAACCCTTTGCTCAACTACAATTTAATCTGTTTTTTCCATACCAACTAACGGTTCCCCGAGTCATTCTAGAATGAGGGTTTAAAAAATACTAGAGATTGTGAAGACGGATAGATTCATTCTCAAGGATTGTCATAACAACGCAATGATCGCATAACCTCATAATTTTTGCCAAAACATCTTATCTCAAGTGTTAAATAGCTTACCTAGACATCTATGGGACCCATGCAAATTTGGTAATGAGGGCTCCGAGAGGGGCGACGAAGAGAGTGGCCCACAGTCGATTGGGATTTCAATATTCACAAGCTTGATGTGACGCTCCGCATAACAAGGAACACCATAACTGACACTTGATTCATAAGGTTTTATGCGGCACACTAATTTTCATGAATCATCATGAAAACATCCTCTATTTCACATCCTTGACCAAATATTCCTAAAACTGTAAGTAGACCACCATGGAACTTACTGGTGTTTTATCCTTAGACTCATTTGTTCTCTCCATTAACTAATGGACACATCATTCTATTTTTCTACCTTGGTTCTAAGCAATGACATAAAACTGATGGTAGCACATGGTTGAAACATCACAATCAATTGCACAATGTACTTAACAAGTGGGGTGGTTATCATTTCACCTACATTCTAATTAAGGTCAGCCAACTTACATACTCACCCAACGTTATCTATTTACTAGGACTTTGACTAGAATGACTGAACTCAACTATATAACAATTCATAAATTGACGTAATTGAGATCATGCCTGAGTGAAAATGAAATGGTAGTACAAGTTTTCATAGAGCTCGAGGTTCATGTAGACATCATACCCACCTTTGAATTAATTCATGAAAATCGACCATTGCTGCACACACTCCACATATCCAACATGCCTAGACATTTTCTTAAATTTGACTAAAAAATGGACACAACAAACCAAAACTGTGCATACCTAGCAAATGACCTTGCATAAACCACATGATACTACTTTGGCTGGGGACATTGCTTGCATAATTTATTGACAGACCACCTCTTACAGAGATGGCATTTGTCATCCCTCTGGTAATTAACGTGACATTCCACCTTTAGACTAACTTTTTGGTAACCAATGAGGTATTTTGACACGTACATTACTACTGTTGCCATGGTTATTTTGATCTACTCCCACTCCCCCTCCACCCACATTTTCAAACTACACTTCCGTAGACAAATAATTTCCATCCGCCATTGTTTAAAATCTATGTCAAAGGCTATAATGATGAAAAACATGATAACACAAGACAAGAAATAATGGAAAAAATGACATACATGTGTGCATGAATCCCCCTTTGTAATTTAGTATTTGAAATAGAATGTTTTCCCATTGCTTCTAAATAACACAGTATAGGATCTATGGACCTGATATAAGCTTCCACAAATATCCCCCTGAGAGTGTATCATCCATATTTTATTTGATTCCGAATCGTATATAAAATTATTTCTAGTCTTTATCACACTCATTGTTGAAGAAACAGCGACCGACTCTTCTTCACGGTAGTCAAAGAGCTAATAGGAAAATACCATTTACGACCATGAGCCCTAAACCTCATCTTCAGTCCCAACTAATTTGCAACACTTGCACTCAATGCTTCCATAAAAGAATACAATTAATAGCTATTGATAATATAAACAGTTGAAAGCTCTCAATACACTTGATATAATTCTAATGAGCATTAGGTCACACCAAATCTGACCAAATACCTGAAGTTTAACATTTTCGCAGTGTGATTAGTACCATGTTTGCAATCAAATTCCACCCATTTTAATTATAACGTATTGGACTTCTCCTCTTTTGTCAACATATATGAAGTCAAATATCTACACAAGAAACACATTGGACTATCTCGTGACTCCTAGAACACCATGTTTGAGGGTAATTGTACACCTCCCTATAGCCTCAAAGATATGGACTTTTAAATAATACACTGTAGCAATGGGGACCAGTGGTACTTCCACGCATTCTCCCACATACATGTCTACACTACCCGTAGAGGCACATAGCAACTTAAAATGTACTATGGCAAGACCCTGGATATTATTTCAAGGATTCACCTTCTCAAGGATATCATGATCACACATTCTCGTCTATTTCCACCTACCTCCCTTAGACTCACATATACCCTCATAGTACAATCATACTATCCATGGCATGAGTCTTCAAAAATACTGTAGTAGTACATCCATACCATTGTAATACTATAGAAACTTCAAGGAACAAACATATAAAAAATTATTATCTTTACACAAGATTTGTAGACCATCATCAAGATGAAAATATCCATTTATGCTTTATATAGTCTATTGAACATTCTTCAAGACATTGCTACAAGTCCTAACATTCATACAAAGGTTTAATTGGTGGCCATGTAGATCAAACTGAGAGGCTCAAATTTTTACTTCCACAGACCTAACAATACTTAACCTTCCCAATACTAGCTCCTTGGTGAATAACATTCTTAATTTCATCTCTTTGGGATAATGAGAACTTAAGCTCCTTCTTAACTCATGCACTCATATAATAATATCATGAATATCATGCACACATTTATTGATTTACCATTCTTCACCTTGAATCTTCATAGAACTCTATTAACACTCGGATATATAATTGATAGTTCAAGCACATGGAACTTTAAGCAAACTACCCTGTATGTCTTACTTGATATATTTGTTCTTTTCATTAATTGAACATCGACGTCATGGAGTTGAATATATAGGAATATGCTACTTAGAACCTCACTTTTTGTACTTCACAGACCTATGAATGCACCTCCATTACCCTACTTCTAATTATTATATCAAGTCAACAAATGAAAGAATTTCAAACACCTTTTCTTCATGACAATAATGATCTCGTCTTTTTGATCTACCTTGGATGGTGGAACTTACAAAACTTTTCAATTTCATACAAATTTGAAGATACATGGTCATACTTGGACACTCTTATAATACTGTGAATCAGGGGACTACGACATAGTTCAATCTTCCATAGACCTTAAGACACACAACTTAGGGCCACTGGAAATTATAGATGAAAGCCTATCAATGTAAGACACTGCACAATTTTTACACTTCAATTCAGCTAATTGCGGTGAAATACATTAGACATACTCTGTCAAACTTCAATACTCAAAACTCAAAACCGATCTGCCTCAATGTACCATAGACCCTCTTGAAAACGCGAGCAGTCAAAGACACAAAATTTCTCCCACAACTTTCATCAACTCCTGCTTATTTGATCTTATAATGGAATCAAAATCAGAATAGATATGAGACTATCATTGAACCTTTGTAAAACAACAACACACCTTAAACTTCCTTTCATATCCTTACAATATATTGAAGATTCACAACAACTTATATACAACAGGGAAAATTACTAAGACATAAAGAACAAAATTTGATCTTTTAATTAATTCAACAGGTTATACCAAGATACTCATTATATCAAACACATTTTACATCCTTTTTCACATTATATCTATGGTGTATGAACTTAACACCCATGCCATGAATGAGGCACACAATAATATATCTTCTCCTTTAGATTAATCATCACTATACCATACTTGACAAACATAAACATAGAACATTCCTTGAGTTTTCAACTTTACTAACTCTTTAAGAGATGAAACTCAAAACCATACCTCATAATAGATGCATTTACACTTCTTCACATAACTCATTCACTTGATACATCATGTAAAGGAATATGGATTATATGACATAAGCAAGAAGATATTTATTATCATGCTTTATAACTCTACTCATAGCTGGCACACACCATAAACATATGCTCTGAATTAATAAGTATAAACTTTAAGATGTTTATGACCTTCTATTTTAACCTTAGATGGCAACATCATACCTTTTTCATGTAGGTCTTAGAATCATATTATCAATTGATCATAAACCTTCTTGAGAAAAATTATAAACTCTATCATTTACCTCTTCTTGTTCTTCACAGAATACACCTTCATTCGTCTTCATACACAACTTCAATACACTTGTACCAGATCAAATTCATGACTAAGACATATATTCTCCCATTGGAGTGAACTCCTCCTTTGTAATGATGAGATATTATGTTATTTCATAAGGTTTCTTGAAGCACTTTAAACATGCATTCTTTGACTTATGAAGCACTTTAAAATTTTGAGATAGCCATTAAGATCACTTATCCAACACAGATTTCAATGAGACCAAATGATATTGAATCTAGAGCCCATTTCTTCAATCCTGAACCAAGACAATTTCCTACTATGATAAACCTTTTTGTCTTAAAATAACTCAATCCATAGACCTTTTGATAGAAGATAAGACAGTCTGATACACAACTTGTGAAACCACATAGATGATGACATAGAATTACAAATCTTATACTCTTGAATTATTTCAAATATTGATAGACTGATCATACTAGTCATACCTAAATATTCCAGAGTATTTTCCCTTCTGGACTACTACTTGCTTAAGGAAACATCACATTTGAAGACCTTCAGATTGTTGTTCAAGACATCAAAACAAGACCTTATGAAACAAAACCTTGTAACATCATGATATACTTGATATCATACTTTCAAATATAGACCATGACACATATATATTACACATATAATTTTAAGACACAAAAAGAGACCATTTCATCTAGATGATATAAACAACTTTCTTTATTGGATCAAAAGGCTTAACATAAACTCTTCAAAACATCAATATGACAGATAAGGCTTGATGATCTACAAAATTAGAGACCTATAAATAAATTATAAGCACATATCTCATGGATAGATCACAACCCATACCTTATGACTCTTGGAGTATCCAAAATACCTAGGCTTCTCAAATTTTCATGCACCGAGGATCAAATAGTATTTAGTAACATATGACTTTCCTCAAGCCTTGGTACTTAAACTACATAAAACATACCTCCTTGATCTGATTTGAGCTTGATTAACTTGTCTTCCTCCTTGTTTGAATTAGGCCCTTCTTTGACAAACCTTACTGGATTAGACTTCATGTTATGAATTTCAGATTGGGAATTAGTTCTCTTGACCTATTTTGCTTAGTTAACATCCTTATTAACAATAGGAATAGAATTGACTGTGACAAATTCATTCTTAGGACTGAATTTTCTTTTGAACACTTTCTTCTCTTGCCTTTTGGATGTTTAAAACCTACTACTATACCATGGAGATTCACTTTGATGGTAATATCTTGAAATGTGCCCCTATTTGTGACAATTATAGCATACAATACCATTATTATTTCCTCTTAAATCATATACACTTAGATTATAACTACAATCCTTAGCTTTATTATCATACTCAAAACATGAGTAACATTAACCTTTGAAGAAGATTTCATCATTCCTAGAAGACATTCTTTTGAAATCTCTAGCTCTACGACCAAAATCATTACATGAATAGCAATATCTATTGAAAGAAGTGTCATAACTCATAGCATTAGGTTTTATAACATGGTTAAACCCTCTTAAATCAAATCTCTTTATCTCCTTATTGACTTCTTGAGAACTTGGTCTAGATTTTTCATCATTCTCCACATGTCCTCATTTGAAACCTAGGCATGTTTTGTCACTAGCTGTTATTTGACTCTCCAAGACACCATTAAGAGATTCATAACTCTTTTATAAATTCCTATACATATTTAACCTGCTAGATTATTCTTCTAAATCAAACTTCAAGGATCTAAGTTCTTCTTGATACTTGAGGAAAACATATTCTCTGAACTTTAAGGATTTAGTCGCACTCTCCACTTGTGATTCCAGCTCTTTGATTGCTTGACCATGATCTATCTCCATATAACTGATATGATCTTGTAAACCTTAGATAAAGGAATATAAAACTTCATACTTATTTCTTAAGGATAATTCAACATTAGATAATTTTCCCATTGATTATGCTTCAAGAAGATCTCCTTCAAGTTATCAAACCATAAGTACTAGATCTAAAACCATTTGTTAGAAGCATAGTTACTAAGAGTGGGGGGGTGAATAAGTCATACAAGAATTTTTAATTCATTTACCAAACCATACATTCAGCATTTAAGTTTTCCCATTCAATCATACATAACCATATCATGATATTATTAAACATGTGCAATTAACCATTCAACAAGAGCATGAAACAAAAGAGTACACCACATGAAAACCATATGTAAGTGGGAAAACCTCAAGGGGAAGAAAACCCAATAGAAATTTTATTATAATACTCATAATAAAGGAATTTAGTGAAGCACCAACCCCTAGTTTAGTAGAGCACCAACCCTACAAGGAGCACCAACCCCTATTTTAGTGAGGAATCAACCCCACAAGGAGGCTACAACCCCATAAGGTGATCAAGCACCAAATCGAACACATAGAAATGGATGGAAAATGATGACATGTTTCTCACACAACTGATAGTGATCCAAGTTCAGCTCACACAAACTTCAAACCCTCTCAAAACAATTTCTCCTTCAACTCACTCAATTCTTCTTCTTCATGGTCTGAATAGGTCAATTTCCCTTACATATATGATCATATATATTTATCAAGTATTCATACCTCTTCTATAATCTATCAATAATCCCTATTTAATATTTTTTAACCTCCTATAGGTCTCTCAAGCATGCACACAGATAACTATTTTAAATGAACCAAATCAGTAGCTTATATACCCAACACTATCTCAAAACACTCCTAGGTCAGACATGACAAAGTAGGTCAGTCATCCCAAATAAAAAACATAACAAGAAAATCATATACATGAACTCTAATGACCCAATTATGTTATAAGGGTTCAAGACACCATGAACAAGCACAAGGCTTTTCATACAAGCCCAAAACAAGGACTCTAAGCTCTAGTGAATGCACAAGTACTTAAAAAGACCATAACCAACTTTTTTATGGCTCCATCATCATTATAAAACATGAGAACAACCTCCAATAATCATTTAAAGTCTTAAGAACAAGTAAAACATCCATCTCTACCATGAAACACTCCATGAAGCATGCTAAAACAACTAGGTTTCCAAGCACCTAGAATTCAGTCCTGAAGAATGACCAAATTCACATAGCTAAACTCATCATCACGGCTCAAGGAATACACCATTGAAAATGTATATGGATATAATTTCTATAACAACTAAATTTATCATCCAAATCATATTGGAAGGCCTCCAAACAACTCAAACTCTGAAACTGCTCCAAACTGGCTTCAAGACCCCAAAACTAGGTATTCAAAACAAAACTAGTTCTCATACCAAAACACCTCACTAGGACATAAACCACATATAAATAAAAATAACATGAATTATACTATATAATTCAACTTATTATAACCTTCAAATCATGACATAAGGATTCTAAACATACCAGTCTCCATAACAACTCATTTAGGCTCCAAGGGCTCAAGAACTACTCTTGAGAGAAACAAACACAAACACCTTAAAATAAACTTCCAAGCTCAACCACCACCTAGAAAAAATCAAGTAAACTTATACCAACATGTACAAGCACTAAAATAGCATATGTCATATGGAGAAATATGATCTAGGACACTTGTTCCTTCAAGCCTTCTTGAGAAGCCAACTAGGGTCAATTAGGATATTAGGGACTATGCAAGAAAAAAATTCTTCATATCATTAAAAATGATCCAAAACATCATACTATGTGTATAAAAACTATTCATGACCAAAAACATCAGCTAGAACATGGAAAAATATTAAACTCGCTTTAAACCAGAAGACTCTCAATGTTAGCCCTTAAGGCCAACATCAGTAGGATGACTTTGAAGACCTATATCTCAAAAATTATTCAAGAAACATGCCTAAAAATTTTCATGGCCATGTATCACATCTCTAAAGGATTCTAGAACAATCATTTTCATCTTGAAGCTTCCATCTCATCCCTGAAACTACAAATTTCCATAAACCAAGGGTTTTTATCTCTCTTCCTCAAACAACTGGAACACAAAAACACCACAAAAATGAGCTCTGAGGAGTCCTATAAAACCTTGATGTGTATTATTTTCTTGCTAAGTTCATTTGGATTCTATACAAAACAAATCTCCCAAGTCATTCTAGAAGGAGGGTTTTACTAGGGTTTTAAACCAACTTATCTTCTTAACGATTCTTCATAAAAACATGATCAAATCACCTCATTATATTTGTATAAAAACTATTATCTCAATGTTAAAACATCCCCAAAAACCTCTAGGTACCATGAAAAGTGTGTGTGAGTGGGTGAGTAAAACAAGTTTCCAATTCAAGATGGATTTACCTTCTTCAAAACTTAGTTTTACGAAAAACACCATAACTTGAGTTTCCTTCAACATTTTGACCTGAAACTTGTCATGAAGCATCATGAAAAAATCGTATAACTGACAAAATTTAACTAATTTCCTAAATATTCTTGAAAATCTCTAGCCAAAGTGACTTACCTATGCTATCATGTCATGTCTTTAGCTTCTTGCTTCCCAAGGACCATGAAACATCATCATACCTCTGATAACTTACTTGAAACTCATCATACACCTCATATACAACATCAACATAATATGATTATTCTTTTAAAAGTTTTATCTTCTCCAAAAATCATGCCACCATGATAAAACACATGTTTTAGGACTAGGAATAAGCCTATAAGGACCCGACTCAACCACAAAAACTCATGAAATGACAATGATTCCTCATGAAAAAAACTTAGATACCTCTCACACATCTATTGGACCATATATGACCTCATAAAAACCTTTTAAACTCATCCCATGACCATCTATTCTTGCACCATGCCTAGACACCATATCAAATTGTCGAAAACATAAAACTACTAATTAACCTTCATGTTTGACCTTGACTAACACCTCATGGAGACTCTCATGACACCATGACACCCTTTTCCATCAATGGAATTTGACATCAATGAAAACAACTAGACATAATGGAAAATAATTTCTTCAGGACCCTTCAATAGATTCACTAACTCCTAACCCCTCTAAGTTATTTCATTAACTCCTCTAAAACACCACATTGTCTTCCTATAAGACCTCCTAAAATTTTCAAATTTGATGGTTGAGGATAATCAATCCTTAACATCTTGCTAGATATCTATAAGATAATTTTTTATACATGTATGTATGTTGACCTTGTTTATTTTGGTGATGAATGTTCATAGACAAATTCTCTTCATGACTCTTTTTCACTCCTCGTATGATTTTTGTCAACAAATAATATCATACATGCATGATTATTATGTGTTGGTTACCCACTGACCTAGGGATTTTTTCTCAAACCACATGACTATACCTTGACATTATGAAAATATAGAAAAAATACCAAAGTGAAAAAAACTCTTCCTTTCCCTCCCAACTTCATGGAAACATTGTAATCAAGTTACCTTTTGTAATCAACATGTATTATGCAATTAAACCATTTCCCAATGCATCTTTGCAAGCCTTGCGCACTCGTCGCTATCACCCAACCTCTAATCCATAATTTCCTCACTCTATTTTTTCACTTAACATCCTTGTGCATGCTCTTAATAAGTTATAATCTCAAAACTTATGCAATATATCCAATTCTTTCATGTTGTTCCTACATCACAAAATTTCCTCTTCGATTTTAAACCCTTAAACTAATTTGTTCATCTAGAGTTGTAGTTAGGTATATTAAGCAACAAATCACACTATAAAGTTCTAATTAGTTTTAAATGACTCAAACTAACCCATATTTCCCATCTTCTTGAACAAATCAACTATGAAATTCATGATATAATTAGGGGGGACAATTGAGTCAAAAATAACATCAAATAGTCACAAATATGATTAGTATATCAAATTGGCCTAAATTGATACTCTAATTAAACAAATATGTAGAATGATGTAATGGGGTCAATTGATCCCAAAATCACATTTTATATAGTCACAATAAATTTTATGGGGCTATAATGACCCGAATTTCCTCTCAGATTGAACAATATCACTAATTTTTTAACTAGTGATGTAGTTATGTCCCATTAAATCCCATATCACAACATATATTAACTATCAATTTAATGTGATGGATGTTATTGAGTCCAATTCATTTGCAAATTATATCACATCATCATAATTAAGTTCATAGGGAGTCAATTGGAAAAATTACCCTAACCAATTTAGGGTTTATGGTTTAGGGTTTAGGGGAAGGAAATAAATGTTTGGAATCTATGTCACATTTTCCAAATACTTATACCCTGACTTTTGTTGAAAGTTACATAGATCAATGTAATGCATTATTTTAGTTTCCAACTCTAACAATTATCTCTTGATCTTATTTTGAAAAAATGAAGATATCATGGGGTCTTTAGATAGATAATATTATTTATCAACCCTTTTTATCGCTAATCTATTTTATCAGGATCAAAACATTATTTGTGTGCATGTGTGGTCACCAATTATCTCCAGTACATTATTGATTATGAATATTATTCACATGGCCCTATTAATATGCATATGTATTGAAAAACACAATGTGTATGGTAAGTATAACTTATATATGGAAACTTCAACTTCAACTTCAAGATTTTGGCTTGCTGATATGAAGATAGATCTATAGTTTTTATGTGTGCCTCCATGTACATGCACTCTTTTCGTCAATTGACCAGGTGCACCCCTATATCTATATAAAAACACATAAAATTTTGAACTAATTAATAACTAGACCTTCCCTTATATATACATGTCTCAAAGTTGTCTCCTTTCAATCGATGAAGCATGGACCAATTTTCAAACTTAGTACCAATTTTAGGAGTAGGGCACCTATATCTACATATATTGGTCAACCTAGATGGACACACCCATATATTTTCTCACTCCTTCCCCTTCCTATCCCCTATACAGATATGGGGAAATCACCCCTATAGATATGGTATGAGCTCCCTATATTTTATATACTGGGGATCTCTCCCGAGAAAGAGTGTCATTTTTTGGGTTGGAGTATGTTGATTTTTTATCAATCATTTGTCTCGTATGGGAAATATATCTAAATCCCTCTCAAGATGAATGTATTAACTGGTGTCATGTGACAAAAAGCTAAGATCTACTTTACCAATTGGCCCTAGTTATATAATTGATTAGATATTCCTAGACTTGTAAAGCATGTACTCATCAATAATACGATGCTACCTTAAATCTAAGATGAAATTACGGTTTCAAATCAATGCTCATGGGGAAATCATGAATCCATACATCTAATCAAGTTCCTATCTTTGGGAGCTATGAGGTTTGTAAAATCTACATTTAACACATCCACAACTTTTGTAAATGTCAATGAACAATCTAGAAGGCCACAAAACCTTAAAAAATATATATTTTCCTAAAAAATGCATCGATTACCAAATTTACACTCTAAAATATTTAGGTCTAATGCTAAAATCCTGAAAAAATGAGTAAGTACTGACCAGATTAGCTTTTAAAAAACTATCTTCTAAATTATAATTGTTGAAGCTACAAAACCAATTCTATCATGTGCAGAGTGAACCTAATTTATTATATTTACTAAAATAAATTTAAAGTATAATAAATAATAAAATTATATAAATAAATAATAAAATAATAAATAAATAATAAAATAAATCTTATATTAGTAAATATGCCCCTTAGTCTACTCATGCCAGATCAAAACCCCTTAAAATGCTTATTATTAAGAACGCGAGTATGTGTTAAAACATAGAAACATGTATGCCCTTAGAAACACATACGTGTTATAAAGCACTACACATGTAAATGCTGTATGCATTTTCGGTTTAGGATTTACCAAACCTTACAAAAAAAATTGCTATCACATCTGATTTAGGACCACGTACGTGCATTTTAGATGATTTTACATGTCTTCTTTTTGGCCACCATTTCTATGCACTTTTCCATCTCATAAGACAATTAGAAGACCTTAGACAAATTCATAGGATGATATGAATGAGGAACCAAGTAGAATTGATGCACTAGTTTGGCCACCCATAATTGAATTGTGGAGAGGCCGAGAGCCTTCTAGGGACAAACCCAATTTTGACACAACAAAAGGGGGAAAGATAAAACCATTTCCCCTCATATCCACATTTTCCCCATCCTCAAATGGGTACAGCTATTATTTGGTCTTATAAATTACTAATTTTTATGTGCTATATATATATATATTTATATATGATTCCTAAGAAATAAAACTAATAATTGATAATGTATTTTAGGCCAAACTAGATGCTTTATATTTTATACCATTTTATTGACCTTACAAACCCTATAAACCTGTTGATATTTGAATGATTTATCTTTTATAGCCTCAGAAAGCTAGTGCCCAAGGCGATCCTTCTCCTCCTGGGCTGTTCCTACCCTTTCTCCCCTTTTCTCACTCTTTTTAGTCTCTTTTACTTCTTGGGAATCTTTATACCTTTGGGTTAGCCTTTCAGTTGTCAATTATGAAATTCAAAAAGGGAATCATATATATACTTAGTTACTTCTTCAAAATAAGGGGCCAAGCACTAACATTACTACTATCACCTAAGCTTGCATCCAAAGGCACAAAATCATTACAAAGTATCCATCTAGCACATTCACTCAAGGGACAAGGGTTGCATTCTTTTGCATACACAACATAGGAGCAGAAGTTTATTCTATTTCATCCCACATATGTATACATTTGCTACATTCTAGATCTAGCCCACTATCATTGTGCAACTTGCACAAGGGCATCCTAGGGCATCTTTACACACACTTTCACATAGAACTACATGAAGTCTGAAAATGTAGTGCAGTGCTTGGTACTAAGTTCACTTTTTAGGTGACTGTCAGGGTCAGTCCGACTCCGCATTCTACATCTTTATTTTTAGGATTTGATGTGGTTTGTGGGTATGTGCAGCTAGACATTTGTTTTGCAAGTTAAAAGTACAATCAATGATATTGAAGCAAAACTAGAGCAAAAATCATAGATCTAACAGTGAAGCTCCTCCCGCACAAAAAAGATTAGGATCCGAGCATCTAGACAGACACTAGCGCCCAAATCTAGTAATCAGCGCCTGGGAGCTCCTATCCGCTTGTGGGTGCTTTTGCCCTGCATAGTTTCGTGTCCAAAACCTCTAGTGAGCCTTGACGATTATTTTCAATCTGTTCTAGCTATTCACCTACCCAGATCATTTCCAGTTTGTGCAAAATCAAATAAGTCATCTCCTCTCTCTCTCTCTCTTTTTAGGGTTTTTATATTATTGAATGCTTGTGACTTGTCCATTTACTATATTTTATCATTTTGTATATCATTAATTATAGTAGTTTCTCTACAATTATATTTAATTCAATTTATATTAAATCATTTGGTGAACCCGTTCCCTCTAACCCTACCATTTATTTTAAGCATTCTTTTGATTTTGCCTCCATGGCTGAATACTCATGACACCTTTACTGAAGAAGATCTTCATGACCTCCAAGCCCATATTGTTGAACATCCTCAATATTTAGACCTCTTATTATTTGTTGCTCAAGAAGAGGCCAGTAATTTAGCCGAGCTCAACCTTCCACTCTCTAATGACACATCTCTTCCTATTACAACACAACCTCTTAATTCCACTCTTCCACCTACCTCCATTGTTCCCATTTCTATGCCTACTCCTACCAATCATTTCACCCTACCTATTACTTCTCACATGTGTCAAGTCTCCTCTTCAAGCACTCATGACCTAGCTTCTTTATACCAAGACCTACAAATCCAAGTTCAAAATTACAACAAGCTACTTCATGCTCATCCCCATCTCTAAATTCCTCACTCCTCCATATCCCTCTTACACAAACCATATCCTCTTATCCACTTCCTTCTAACTTCATTGTACCCAAGCTTCTAACCTTCAATGGCCATGGCGACCCTCGGGAGCATCTTTAATCTTTTCATGTGGCATATCTTGACTATACGGATGACATTTCATTAGTAGCTAAACTATTTCCTAGAGGCTTGCAATATTATGTTATGTGTTAGTTCTATGATCTACCTTTTCACTCGGTAACCTCTTTTACATACTTAGCCGATGCGTTCCTTGCACATTTTTCTATCAATATTGGCACCAAGATCTATTATGCACAACTTGTTCAACTTAAACAAGGATCTAACGAACATCTAACAGACTACGTTTTACGCTATGAGAACAACCTTGTTAAGATGAGTAATGTACTCATTGATTCTGAATTGTAAGATCTCTTTATTTAAAGTCTCTTAACTCCACTTCAAGAGAGTGTCATCTTTGAGACCTCTCCCTCTTTTGATCAACTATGTCATACACTCAAATTGTGTGAAGGCAAAATTTTAGCTACGGGGAAATTAAAATACTATGATACTTTGCCATCTTCATCTTCTAATTGGTTTCACAAAAAATCTACTTTTAAACCATATCCTAAGACCACGGAAGCTAAGGCCACTATTAACATTGTTTCTACACCTTACAAGCTTCAATTGCAACCCACATGGCATACTTTTACTAAACTATCTTATGCACCTCGACTTCTATTACTGCAACTTATCAAAATCAACCTTATTACTCTTCCACCATCGCTTAATCTTGATCCTTCTCACCCTCGTGGCCGCAACTACGATGAAAATTGCACATTGTGACTACCACCAAGCATTAGGCATTCTATTGATCGTTGCTTTAAACTTAATCATCTTATTCAGGATCTCATTGATAATAATGCAATCGAGCTCCCTGAACCATCTACTTCCAAACCACTCAATGATAATCAAAAGCTTAAAATTTTCAATGACCCTCTACTAAAGCATGACAAGAAAACTACTGATTCTTTGGCAAACCATGCATATCGTGTTGTGCCTCCTCCTTCATCGAGTCCTCTTGAATTTCTCGTTGCTACTACAGAAGTACCCCCACCAATCATTACTTTCTTGGATCATGATTATCCATGCTACATTCTCTTCTAATTCATTCCATATCAATGCTTCTAAGTGGTACTTATACTGTAATGTTCTATTAATATTGTGGTCTATCCATCGACAATTACCAATGTATGTTCTATAACACTCCTCTGTAATATCCCCTTCCCATTCGAAGACCTTTGGCCTATTTTTCCAACCTGACAGCCAAAGGAAACATATAAGGGTGACTTAAGTCATTTTTAAGTTATTATTAAGTGTCGTTAATAAAAGAAAAAATATATAGAGAGAGCACTTATAATAATTTATATGACTTAATAATTATTAAATTAAGGATAGAAAAGACCCAAATATAAGTTGTTATCCATCTTAGGTAAAATGGTGACTTGCCTTAGAAGGAGGAATGAGAACTTAGAAAGGATAAACGCTCATTTCACTATGTATTCCCTCTAGGAAAAATGTGACCAGCTTTGGGAGGGAAAAATAATTATTAAATGTCTTTTGTATTCTCCCTAGATAGAAATCATTGCATAGAGAAATGGAGGGTAGAAATTGCATAAGAAAATCATTGTTCCTTATTGGCAGGAAAGAAGGTCACTTTGGATCTCTTCTTCCTTTATGTTGAGTTGTGGAGCTCAATTACTTCATTTTAGCATGCAATATGAAACTTGCTGGAAAACACAGTAACCGACATCGGTTAAGGGGGAGACCGACATTGGTCACCTGGAAGACCGACATCGGTCAAGGGCAAGGAGGAACCGACGACATCGGTTAGGGCTAACTAGCGTCGGTTACCTGTGTGACGAAGTTTTAATTAACTCTCGGGAATTAGATCTATTTTTAGCATTAAAGCAGATTTATTGATTGTAATTGCATGGCTAAGTGCCCTAAGTCTATAAACGCTATATAAGCATGAAAGCTAGGGTTTAGAAGTAATGATAAACAAGAACTTGAAAGAATTATTGTGAGAATAATTGGTGAGAGAGAAATTCTTGGTGAAGAAGCAAAATCTTGAAGAAAGAAAGTACTAAACATCTGAGAGGTGTGGAAGATTGTAAATATTCATTGTATATCTTGTCAAAGCTTTGGATAATAGATTGGCTTGTTTCTTGGTGGACGTAGCCCACACTGGGTGAACCACGTTAAATCTGGTGTTGATTTATGTCTCTTGTTTTGTATATTTCTTCTGGTAGAATATCCACTTTTATTTGCATGTATGCTTAGATATGATATATTATCTGTACAACCGGTGTGCTAACCCCAACAACTGGTATCAGAGCTTTGTTTGAGGGTTTTGTGTGTTGACAGATTTACTCACAGAGGGTTTTCTGATTGAGTGGGAGCTACAACAATGACAGAAGAAAACAAATACAAGGTAGAGAAGTTTGACGACCGAAATTATCAATTATGGAAGATGCAGATTGAGGATTATCTTTATCAAAGAGATTTATATTTACCGTTGGATGAGAAGTCTAGACCTACGAAGATGACTGATGAAGAATGGAAGATTCTTGATAGAAAGGCTTTGGGATCTATAAGATTGAGCCTGGCAGCATCCGTGGCTTCCAATATTACAGAAGTGACTTCTACAGTAGAGTTAATGAAATATCTTGCTAATTTATATGAAAAACCTAGTGCTTCAAATAAAGTTTATTTGATGAAGAAACTATTTAGTTCTAAGATGCATGAAGGTGGATCTACATCTAGTCATTTGAATGATTTCTGATCTATTGTAAATTAATTAAAATTGGTTGATATACTGTTTGATGATGAAGTGAAAAGCACTTTTATTCTTATGTTCTTTTGCCTGATAGTTGGGATAAATTGGTAATGGTTGTTAGTAATACAACATCTGCTAATAATATTTTGAAGTTTGATGATGTGGTTAGTATAATCTTGAATGAAGAAATTCACAGGAAGAGTACAGAGGAATCATCATCTGGAATGCTTTGAATGTAGAAAGTAGGGGTAGGCAGAAGGAGAGATCCAAGAGTAAGAGTAATGGGAAATCAAAGTCAAGGGATAGTAGATCTAAATCCAGAGGTAAGGGAATTACTTGTTGGAAATGTGGAAAGAAAAGACATGCAAAAAAGATTGTTGGTCAAAGGATAAAGAGAACCAACAACCAAACATAGGTAAATAAGTAAATCTTGTTGCAGTAGAGGTAATACAAGATGCTCTTATTCTTTCTTTGGATAATAGAATTGAATCATGGGTTTTAGATTCAGGAGCTTCTTTCCATGTAACCCCTAATAAGGGTTATTTCAGAAATTTTGGGCATGTTTATTTGGGTGATGATGAACCTTGCAGTATTACTGGTAAAGGGGAAGTTCATCTAAAATTGTAGAATGGAAATACATGGGTATTGAAAGATGTGAGGCATGTGCCAAGCCTCAGGAGGAATCTTATTTCTGTAGGGAAACTAGGTGAAGTTGGTTGCATGGTTACATTTACAGGAGACTCTTGGAAAGTCACCAAGGGTGATTTTGTTGTGGCAAGAGGTAAGAAGGTAGGAACATTATATTTATCTACCTGTGTTACTGATTCCTTTTCTGTATTATCTACTTCAGATTCAGATGCATGCATGTGGCATAATCAGTTGGGCCATATGAGTCAAAAAAGGAATGTAGATCTTAAAGGCTAAGGGTAAGTTATCATATTTGAAAGATTTAGATCTTGATTTCTGTGAGCATTGTGTCTTTGGAAAGCAAAAGAGAGTGAGATTTCTCAAAGTTGGGGCAACTAAGAAGGAACATAAATTAGGAGCTTGTACACTCAGATGTGTGGGGACCAACTCAGGTAGCTTCTCATGGAGGATCCCAGTATTATGTTACTTTCATTGATGATGCTACAAGAAAGGTATGGGTTTATTGTATTAAACGTAAATCTGATGTTTTTGAGACTTTTAAAAGATGGAAAGCCCTTATTGAGAATGAATCAAATTCAAAGTTAAAGTGCCTTAGATCTAACAATGGTGGTGAATACTGTAAGCAAGGATTTCAATGATTATTGTTCAGTGAATGGGATACATAGAGAAAGAATGGTTTTAAGAACACCACAAGAGAATGGTATTGTAGAAAAAATTAATAGGACGATCATGGAATGTGTTAAAAGTATGAGGATACATTCTAGATTTCCCTTACAGTTTTGGGCAGAAGCAGTTGATACAATGGTTTATTTGATTAACTGTGGGCCTTCAAGTTCACTAGATGGAGGAATACTAGAGGAAGCTTGGACCGGAAAAGAGGTAGATCTTTCTTTTCTTAAAGTTTTTGGTTTAGAAGCTTTTGTGCATATTGATAAGGAAAATAGGAAAAAGTTGGATGCAAAATCCAAGAGATGCACTTTCATTGGTTATGGATCTGGTGATTTCAGATTTTGTTTTTGGGATTTAGAGAATTCTAAAATTATTAGGAGTCGTGATATTGAATGGAATGAAAAGAGAATGTACATGGATCAAATTTTGGTACCCAAGGATGAACTAGTTGAGAAGTTTGTGAATGAAAATGAACTCTCAGATTTAAAAGTAATACCGATAGGGTTACACAGTAACTGGTGTCGGTTGACCCCTAACCGACACCAGTCAGACAAACCGGTATCAGTTACAAAGGATCCAAACTAACATCAGTTAGCAAAACCGATGTCAGTTAGAGGTGACTAGTGTTAGTGACTGTCATATTTGGATAGGAATGTCCAGGAGGTCCAAAATGAGCCTCTGATACCCCAAACTCCTGTGAGAAGGTCATAAAGGGTAAGTAAACCTCCAGAAATATTTACACCTTCTCTATTTTATTTATTATTGACTGATAATGGTGAACCAGAGAGTATTTGAAGAAGCAATGTAGGATAAGACCCACGTCTAGTGGGAGCATGACATGGATGAGGAGATGGACTCCTTGGAATAGAACCAGACTTGGGATTTGGTTAAGTTGCCAGCAGGTAAGAGGACATTGCAGAACAAGTGGGTTTACATAGGATCAAGGAAGAAGAGGGTGGATGGAAAAGGTACAAGGTCAAGACTTGTAGTAAAGGGATTTACACAGAAAATATGTATTGAATTTGGTGAAATATTTTCTCCTGTTGTTAAGATGACTTCTATTTGTACTATATTGAGTTTAGTTGCAGTACATGATTTGCATTTAGAGAAACTAGATGTGAAGATGAGTTTCCTTCATGGTGATTTGGATGAAGAGATTTATATGTAGCAGCCACTTGGGTATGAAGTCAAGGGTAAGGAGAAATTAGTGTGTAGGTTGAAAAAGATCCTATATGGGTTGAAGCAAGCTCCAAGGCAATGGTACATGAGGTTTGATAGTTTTATGCATGAGCATGGTTACTTGAGATGTGAATCTGACCATTGTGTTTATTTCAAGAAGCTTGAAAATGGGAGCTATATTATTTTGTTACTGTATGTGGATGATATGCTTATTACAAGATCTAGTATGTACAAGACATTGGTGAGACTTAAGGGAAAGCTAGCTCACACATTTTCTATGAAGGATTTAGGAGCTGCAAAAAGAATCCTTGGCATGCAAATACATAGAGACAGGAAAAATAAGAAATTGTATTTGTCTCAGAGATTATATCTACAAGGTGTTAGAAAGGTTCAACATGCAAAATGCAAAACTTATTAGTACACCTATGGTTGGACACTTCAAATTAAGCAAAGATCAGTGCCCTTCATCACATGAGGTCAAATACATGACACGAGTACCATATACTTTAGCAGTTGAGAGTCTCATGTATGTTATGGTTTGTACCAGACCAGACATTGCACAGGAAGTGGGAGTTATGAGTAGATATATGGCTAATCTAGGTAAAGAGCATTGGAAAGCAGTCCAATGGATACTTAGGTATTTGAAAGGGACATCTAGCATGCAGTTATGCTATGGAGGTTCAAATATTTCATTATGTGGCTATGTTGATTCAGATATGGCTGGAGATCTGGATGGTAGGAGGAGAACTACTGGATATATTTTCAAAGTAGGTGGGATGATAGTTAGCTGGATTTCAAGATTGCAGAAGGTTTTGGGTTTTTCTACTACATAGGCAGAGTATGTTACAGCTACAGAGGCTAGAAAGGAGATGATATGGATGAGTAGGTTCATGGAAGAGTTGGGAAAGGAGCAAGGTGATTGTAAAGTGGTCAGTGACAGTCAGAGTGAAATTCATTTGGAAAATAACTCGACATTTCATTCAAGAATGAAACACATTTAGTTGAGGTATCACTTCATACGACAGGTATTGGAGGATGGATAGTTGAATCTGGAAAAGATTCATACAAGTAAGAACCCTGTGGATATGCTAACGAAGCCATTATTAAAGGAGAAGTTGGAGCTACACTCCACTTCTGTTGGTCTTTGAGTTTGAGACTTGAAGAGGAAGAAACAAAGATAAGGAAAAATCCAAGAATGATGTTGTACAGGTATGGTGCAGTAATTAATCTCCAAGTGGGAGATTGTTGAGTTGTGGAGCTCAATTACTTCATTTAGCATGCAATGGAAACTTGCTGGAAAATACAATAACCATCATTAGTTAGGGGGGAGCCATCATCGGTCACCCATGATCGGCATCAGTCAAATATGATCAGTCATGCAAGGGAGGAACAAGCATATGGTTAGGGCTAACCGCCATCGGTTACCTGTGCGAGGATGTTTTAATTAAATCTCAGGAATTAGATCTATTTTTACCATTAAAGTATTCTATTGATTGTAATTTCATGGCTAAGTGCCCTAAGTCTATAAATGACTATATAAGCATAAAAGCTAGGGTTTAGAAGAGAGATGATTAACAAGAATTAGAAAGAACTTGAAAAAGTTGGTGAGAGAGATAATTCTTGGTGATGAAGCAAAAGCTTGAGAGAAAGAAAGTACTGTACATCTGAGAGGTGTGGAATATTGTAAATCTTCATTGTATATCTTGTCAAAGCTTTGGATAATAGATTGTCTTGTTTCTTGGTGGATGTAGTCCACACTGGGTGAACCACATTAAATCTGGTGTTGATTTATGTCTCTTGTTTTGTATATTTCTTCTGGTAGAATATCTACTTTTATTTGCATGTATGCTTAGATCTGATATATTGTCTGTACAACCGGTGTGCTAACCCCAACACATTTACCTATCATATGAAAAAATACACCCCTTTGGTTGACATTTCATGACATAACAACCTTCAAAAGCATATATAAGCAAGTAAATCATACCTCATTTAGGGACCTGCAACTTTATGAACTCCTCATGCAAAATATAACACTAAAAGCACTCAGAGCTCCCTAAAATGTGAAATAACTTGAGCACGTCCATTTGGCCAATAACCTCTACTGGTATGAATTCTCACTTGACTAGGTCTGAGGTGTCCAGACATCTAAAATCAACGCACTTGGGTACATTTCTAGGTCCTAAAATTCATACTTTTTTCATTCATGATAGATATTTCTAAGCGAGAAACACTCACGTAATTGACAGCTCATCTTTGGCGATGACATACTCTTGTTCTGTGTTTCATTGATTTTCTGTCTGAGTCCTTTACATCTATGAATGAGCCCAACCTCGGTATTTCACTTGCTTATCTTTTATAACTCTAGACACCAATGCCCATATAGAACACCACGTCTAAGCGCCCTCATCCTTTTGGGCACCTCTAACCCTTTTCTGTCTTTCTCGCTTCATTTGGGTCTCTTTTATCTTTTGAGCATCTTATACTTTACTTATTAGGTTAACCGGATTCTTAGTATGTCAATTAAAAAATTCTATATACACATAGGGAATTACATGGTAAATACTTGAGTTGAATGTAAGACCTATCACAAATTAATACATGATGCATGATGCTCTACAGCAACTCTATTAATCAGTCACCATCGAGGTTGCATCTTGGGGCCATCTACCTTTGTTACTCTTACACTTCATCCATCACAGCTTCTAATTGTAAGGGAATTATGGACTGCATTCTCTTGTATACGCTTCAATAGGAAGGGGAAGTTCATTTTCACTAATCCATACACACTTTGACATACATACTTATCATTTCTAACATGCTAATGGGTTCTTCATGTATAGCATTTTCCTTGCAGGATATCTATACAACCATGGCTATCTGTAACTTCTTGCTTTCCATATCTTTCTATTTCTTACTATTGATTTGCTGAGGTTATGTATGATGTCCATATTTGATCATTATATGCTTTTGGGATTTGATATAGCCCTGATTGTCTTGTGACATTGTGAGCAATGTCCCATGTTAAAACAAATTTTGATTAGTCCATCTTGTCATCTCAAGTTGATTATTACATTCTCTTCATCATTGCATAGCTAGCTATGTTTACTACTAAAAATTTCTACTAAGTCCATCTTGTTTGCATGATGCCTTGGTTTCTACCTTGCACCCCCTACACCCTACAGGTATCGCCCTAGTTCAGATATGCATATCAGGCATATCTGATAGGGTCCTCTCCTTTAGACTGACATTATCCTACATCGTCGCATATGTCACCCCTTCAAATGAGTGGGACATTTATTGGGTGAAAATCACCCCTAAGGAACAACTCAAAGCTACAATAAATATCATCATAGTACATAAATTGACACATAAAGGCATTATATTTCATTTAAATTATTGCTTGAAATAGACTGGACCTCACATTTATTTAGAGTCAACACTAACGTGACCATGCAATATATTAGACGGTTTAGCATTTCTATTTTTGTTCAATCCCCTAGGCGATATATTATGTCCTGTGAGACCCGCAGATATATAAGTTTGACCTCTTGATTCAGGAGTCACAGTCCTCCCTCATTTTTAACATCATTTCCCGAGTAGAAGGTACTCTCACCATCTATCTCCATTCATGCATTTTATCTCTTACAAGCTAATCTACGTGATTGGTAACAAATCAAATCAATGTCACTTACATTGGGATAATACTCATCATTAATAGTCCAATACTTATTATGACCTTGTCATAAGGAATTATTAAAGTTAATACTTCATAACACTCTTACTTTTGAGACATCTGAAATAGTTGAGCACTAATAAAACTTTCCGTTCTTGACATGACATCCTCCCCTATATATCATCTCATTCATTGCGTGGATAACAATTTACGGTATCAAGTGGACAATAGTATGCTCTGGATTTGTGAGCATCGCCCAAAATACTTGTACTTTATCGACGTGAGATTGGACAAAAATTGGATCTCTTCCTTAACATGGTATGAGATCAGCCCAAAAACCTTGACATTGGAATTCAAATCCTTATTATCTTTAAGTCATGTCATGTGCAGTAGGTTTCTATCACTTTACAAACTCTTACAGATCAAGTGCCAACTCTTCCTTTAACATAAGTTCATTCTTTTTCCTCCACACGCATAGTTTACATTATGGAAAAATGCTCAAATATCACTCACGCCATGACTTCACTTATTTCAGTCAATTTCTTCTATGAATTAGGTCATCTATCCTTATTACGCAACAAGGAGCACTCACATCAACTAAAAACATGCCACTACAACATTGTTGACTATGCCCCATTGCTTGCATATTGGTGAGATCCACTCACTGATTTACCTAGTCCAATTGTACTACTAACTTGCCTCCATCCTCATCTTGTCTACGTACAACTCTTCTCTACTTGATCATGAGCCATGGTATTCACATTATGCTACTTAGTGTTACTACCAATTCACTGGTGTCACTTAAGGAACATAAATTGGGTTTTGAAAATACTAGACATTGTTGATTATGCACTTTCACAATGATTGTCACCTAGAATCCAAAATTGTATTACCTACTCCAGCTATTTGCTACTTCGACACATCCTAAGCAATAAAAATCAACATAATGGACAATCCTACTCCACCACTGCCTTTTTTTTGTCTTATTGACCATTTATGCATTTTATACATCAAATGCCATCCGCACTCAATAATTCCAATGTCAACTCTTGATCGATTCATTACCTTTTCACATGCAAATACTTGGAATAAATAGCACTCTAGTTGGGACCACATTCGCAGGTCGTTCCCTCCTACTAGGTGATACTATTTCCTTCTTATGACCTTTTTTTAGCTCACTTTTGGATTTCAAACTTCTATGATCTTTTTAATTTACCTCATTAGACTTCCTCGGCCTCTATCTTGGATCAACTTTGCGAACATTCACTACTTAAAAGACCTAAATGTCATATAATACATCAGTTTTGTTTGACACATGCAACATGTCAAACTGTCTCCAAGCATTATCATTTGGGGCTAAATATTGGCTTAACCTAAATTAGTGGCACTTTGCATCCTAATAAGGCATAATTGAGCACATAAAGGCATTTCCCATGCCTTTTGCACACTCAGTGTTTCTATGGACTTAACAACTTATTCACTTAGCTATACACAAAACCTTTACTTGAGGGGAAGTATGGCTGTTCCAATACACACATTTACATCTGAAGATCATGGATATATGTAGCCCCTGGAAGGATAGTACAATTGTACAAGTTGCAATTTGGTCTTTATAGAGGATCATTACACCATACTATTTAGCACATAGGTATCTACCAGCTTCTAGGTGTTTGAGCTTCGACCATGAGTGATGGATATCACTAGATGTGTTACTTGATTTTCACTGACCATCAGGGTCCATTTCAGGGGGCATTATGCACTATTTTCAATTACCACCTGATGTAACAGTTTGTGGACATTCATACTAGACATTTCGTATTATTATGGATTACACATTTGGTGATTGGCATGGACTACATCTTTCAGTAAACATGATCAAACAACTTGTATCACATACCCAGGGATATTGATCGACTAATCTTTTGGTACTGAGGATATACAATTGACTGTTAAGGGCATTTACCTAGCATTCAGTGAACCCAGATTCACATCACTTGACAGTACTTGGATGTGCTCCTTCTTCACGTAAATATCTCTAGCATTACACGTTCTGACCACACCATACTGACCTCCATGTGCTACGAAACGTTTTTTATGTTTCACCTTGATCTATCTTCAACTAGAGATGTAACATGTTCATTAGCCAATTTACACCGAATGACACGCCTTCAACATCAATTCGGTTCATATCTCCTCTCTTTCTTAGGTATTTTATATAGTGATACATGTTTGAATTCATACACTTCATACATGTCCAACTAGGGGGAAACCATATATTGTAGCACCATTCCATCTCACTCATTCACAACATACCGCAGAATTTGCTTCTGCATAATGAATTGTTTACTTATGCTTACATGTACATATTTAATCAGACAAACCACAGTTAAGTCAGATCGATTTACATGTAAGCATTAAGCAGGATTCTAATATGGGAATGCGTAAAGAAGTTTTTCACTCTAATTGGAATGCCACTAATTCTTATAGATCTTTACAAATAGTAATGATGCTTGGCACTGTACCTCAAATGGACCCATAGCCACCTAGGCTCTACCTATTATTACACATTCATGCAATCTGTACAGACTTATCTCACATCATATTTAATACGAAATTATTGACTACATAATACATCACAAAATTATTGAAAACATGGCTTAGGAATAATCACAAAAATCTCCAATAATAGTGCTAACGAGTGGATCCACTCATCCAATTGCTTTGGCTTGCAACATAAATAATTTGTAGATCAAATGATATTCTGAATTTCCTAGTGGTAGATGATTTTCCTGCTTTGATACAAAATGTCATTATTTTTGGTTCAGATTGCATGCAAGATGAACACATATTTAATCAAATAACACCAGAAATATACTATGCTGTTTCTTCTATTCAATACGGGATTTATTATTCATGTATGAGATTATGGTTTGAAATAGATTTTTGATGCCCTTTATTCTAGGACCAACTCAATAGTCATCCCTCGTATCTCTCGACCCCTTGTTTCTAGAACATCTCAAATCTATCCCAACAATATCTCACAAACTTATTTACATGTGCTTTTTTGTATACTAACCAAATAATTCACATTCTCTTTCTCACAATAATATAAAATCCAAATATTATTTAATATGAGTTTTCATAACAACTCATAAACTAATACAAATAAAACAGTACCCAACATACATAAATGTGAGCACTAATACACATATATTCATGACAGAAACACAGTTACAAAAAGACTCAAAATCAGACTAGGGCCCAAAACATAGAGTAGACACTAATGCTCAGACTTGGAAAATAGCGGTGGGCACTTGTGTCCCCCTTGAGTGCTAATGTCCTTGGAGAAATACAAAGCTAATATCTCATATAAACATAATTTTTAGTAGTTTTTTAACAGATCAGTTCTCCAGTAGCAGGCACTTGCCTTTAGTTACAAAATTCAATCTATCAGTCACATTTCAGTTACAATCAAAATAATTGGAACAAACGAAACTAATTAGGGATGTACCATCTGCAATGGTACTTATTTAGGAAGTGTCATGGAATGAGAGTAAAACTAGACCTCTTACCCCAACACTCTTATCTTTGGCATGAGATCGCTTCAAAAAAACTCTGCATTTGACGTGAGATTACCCAAAAAACTCGCTTTTGGGGTGAGATCACCCAAAAAACCATCAGTTTCAAAATCAACAATTCCAAGAAAATAGGACATTTTTCTATCCTTTATACTCTTTTACATATCAGGTGCACACTTTCCTTTTACACACTTATACATATTTACTTACTTACACATACATTTCTCTAATTTATCAATATATGGTATTGTTACTACTTTCTTGCTCTTATTTTGTGGTTCATCCTTAATACAATAAGAAGACCCTAATCACAATTGCAACAAACAGGGACAAGTACTTATAACATACACTTCACCCCTAGGGTCACTTCCTTTCTTAGACTCCATAATTCACATTGTGCATCACTTCACGCTTCACTTGTCTTCAGATTTCCATCAACAAACTCTACATGGTTATCAAGTACCCATATTCTATCTACTTTATGTTATTGAATATTCACTCAATAACATAAAGTGGGGCCAAATGTAGACATAAAATCATGCACTTGGGTACATTTCTAGGTCCTAAAGCATACTAGCATTTACATGATTCTGAAGCAAAAAACCTAGTAATTGACAATATCTTTTACCTCTTTTCTTTGTCTCTTATAATTTCTATTGACCTTACACACCCTACAACCTAATTCGGTATTTGACTTGTTTATCTTTTATGGCTTCAGACACTAGCGCCCAACCAAGACAGTAGTGCCCAGGCACTCCTGTCCCTCTAGGCACTGCCTAACCCTTTCTTATCCTTTTCTCACTCTTTTGGGTCTCTTTTATCTTTTGGGTATCTTTTATACTTATGGGTCGTCCTTCCAATTGTCAATTACAAAATTCAAACAAAGGAATCATATATAATACATATTTATATATTTACGCAAAATAAGGGGACCAATCACTAAACATTATCTATCATCACCTAAGCTTGCATTAAAAGGCATAAGATCATAAAAAAGAGTCCATCTAGCAAAATTCACTCAAGGTACGAAGGGATGCATCACTCTGCATACACAACATAGGAAAGGGGAAGTTCTATTTTATTCCATCTCACACATTCTATACATTTACTATAATCTACAGCTAGCCCGCTATCATTGTGCAACTTGCACAAGGGCATCCTAGGGCACAATTACACACACACACAAGAACTACATGGAGTCTGAGATGTAGTGCAATGCTTGATTGTAAGTTCACTCTTCGGGGTGACTGTTAGGGGGTCAATTCCGACTCCCCATTCTAGCATCTTTATTTTTAGGATTTGATGTGGTTTGTGGAAATATGTAGCAGGTATAATATTCTTTTGTAGGTTACAAGTACAATCGACAAATTGAAGTGATAACAGAGCAAAAAAAATAGTGATCAACAATGAAGCTCTGTCATGTATAGAAAAGATTAAAACCTGAGCATCCTGGGTGGACACTAGCACCATAAGCGTGTCTCCAGTACCTTTACCGCCCTGCTCCCTATCCTAGGCACCCAGTGTCTGAGCTTCTATAACCTGCCTATGAGAATTTACAGTGATGCTAGTAACAACACTCTTCCCATTCTAGTGCATAACTTCTATATATCTAGATCAATCCCAAGATTGTGCATGAAATCAACTAAGTCACCCTCTCTCTCTCTCATCTCTTGCTTAGGGTTTCATATCATTAAATGCTTATTTTACTTGTGTCATTTCTATATTTTACCACTTGTATATCACACACTATAGTAGTTACTCTTGCAATATATATATATTTAATTCCATTCAAATTAAATTACATAATTGACCACATACATATACTAATGACATCTATACAATTAATGTTTGAATCACGATCAAATGTCTCTACACTAGTCCATCTTGTGCGCATCATACTACTTTACTACTGTATGACATGTGATTTATACCCATGTATATTTCAATGCATCACAGTGCTTACTTCTAGTATACATTAATTAACTATGATCCATGTGTACTTATTTTACTACTCTTACTGTTCCCAATACTATTAGCTCAAAAATCTCCTATTTTGGCTATCATTTCTTGTTTACATCTTGTTTTTTGCCCTCACACTCTTGATTGCTTCATTCAATTTCTCAATTTGAATACCATGCCATAGCTCTTAAGTGTTCATAACGAATAAACACTTATTGCTTTCTCTAATAGTGACTATATACTTATCCTGTTCCACATGCATTCCACTGCTATCCTGACACCATTGATTGAATTGAATGCTCCTTGTTGTTGGTATGTTATATTCTATGAACCTATTGTACGAATTGATTTCTCAGTTAAATGCCAAATCTTGTGTCATGTATAATCGACTCTATACTATTTGCCTTTATGATGGTCGTTAGACACTTGTTTGAGTTGTGATACTATTTCATTTAACCATGCTAGCACATGTAATTGTATGCTATCTTTATACGTTGAAATATTCTTCTATGTCCATTGTATGACTGTATACAACTGTTTAGTTTGTATACTTGTGTGCTTAGTGTTGTGTTTGATTGGTACACTTGTCATAATATATAACCACTATCATTTATATATACTTGGCTATACCATATTATATATACCCTATCATATATATTTCATGTCATGTTAGTCTTTTTCCTTGTTGACTTTATGATCATGTCACATTATGGGGCACACTTACCCTTCTTGCTTCCTATGAGGTACACCACTTGCTATAACCTTAGTAATAGACATATAACATCCTACGACATGTGGTGGCTATTACCTACCATATTTTACAAGATTGATGCATCATATGGCATATTTCTTACTTGCTTGAGTTATTTATTGTTATGATACACATGTGTAGTACGTACATACTTGTCTTACAACATACATTACATGGCAATGACACACTATGCCCACATATTATAAATCATTGATTGAACCCTATCCTGGATTATGGGCACACTTAGCTCATGTAGCACCTCCATTTCTTGATTACATCCTCATTGGCTATAGGCCCTACAGGATTCATGTAATATTATGATTATTGCTTGTGTGACAACACTGTGTAGATTGGTAAGTGAATCTATGTTGATATCACACTGAGCTGGAGATATGGGTGCTTAGAAGATTTGTATATATCGCATATCTTTATCCCCTAAGTGACCTTTAGGGTTTTTTCTTATATAGACATCCCTAGGATAATTGTCATGCATGAAGACATGACCCAAAAGATTATAGGTAGAGGCCAACCAACAAAGTTATGACCAAATGGGAACAAGAATAAAAAAATAATGTTGATAAAGCTAGTTTTTGGAATGTTGTGGAGCTAAATCATGTAAGGACTACCATACACATTGGGTATCAAGACAGTCTATATTCAGTGGTTAGGGAGGGACAAGGAGCTTACAAACGGTGACAGAATAATTCTATAGAGGTGTAATAGATGATATAAGGAGTTTCAACTACAATTTCATATGTGAGTACTAGTAATTAATGGTGAATGGAAGCGATGCAAGGAATGATTGACACATGATGAGGAACAGTCACTGTAAAATTGAAAAGGGAAATTTTGTAGGTAACCATACCAAAATTTCCATTTTGGTCCCCCGTTGAGGTCTCTTAACGTTCAGAATGGCATAAAATCCCTTTCCGGAAAATCTAGTTTTTAGAACTTGGTCATTTTCAACCTTTTTGGGTTGGGCACAGTTTTCATTCATGTTACATCAACCAAAACTGCGCCCCTCTATTCCTTTGGCGCATTCTAGGGAGTGTCAACACTCCAAATGTTGCACCTCTCAAAGGTGCACCAAGGCACAAGTGCCATCTTGTTATCACTCTCTAAAGTGCGTTGTGGGCACTAAAAAATTAGTGTCGACACTCCCAAATCTGCGCCATGGCACAAATCCCTTCGTGTCGACATCCACTTAAGTGCGCCATAGGAAAAAGTTGGTGGCACATTTATTGCACCTTTTGCTATATATAGGCGCGTCCGACCTGTCATTTTCACAATTGAAAAAATGTGAAAAGTTTTTTCCTCTGTGCTTGTCAGCATTCTTGTCAGCCCCGCATGTTGCCATTTGTCACGTTCGTGGACCCCACATCATCTCCTTTATTGTTATATATTCCTGGTAAGTGGCCCTTGCCCTTCTTGTGGATTTGTTGTGGTTTTTATGTTGGTTTAGGTGATTAGGATTGTTGATGATAACAATGAACCTAAGAAGATAACACAATCCCAACCCATTTTGCAAAACCCACCTGCAAGCCATTTTTCACTCTCCTTCCAGATCTACAAATCTGGAAGGCTCTGCCTCAGAATGGACCCCTGCCCCTTTTCTCCTCTATCCCCTACTTTGCCAAGGTTAACCCCTTGCTATCAAAATCTGAGCTGAGAGAGTAAAAAACCACAAAATGAAGAGAATCAGCTTCCTATCTTCCACGCGTAATTTTCATACGTGTTGCGCTAAACACAGTCACACCCCTTTGGCGCACCATTTAGTCATGCTGCATCAAAAATAGTCATGCCAAGGCACACTGTGAACTCATGCAATAAGCCTTTTCCCGCGCCTTGTAAAAAACTACAAAAATTCCTAAGGCGCAGGCGCAAGCGCACCTACAATAGCAACAACACTTCATGCTATGTAAACCCTTCCCACGCCATGCAAGCTTAACCCCTTGGCACACCTCACCTTGATGTTACATCTTTTGCATCTGCACCTTGGCACACCATAATACTCTGTAACACCAATCATATCTGCGCCCCACTAAAAGACTTCCAACGGCGCAAGCGCATATCCCTTGACACCAACATCTGAATGTTGTGTGTAGCCTTTCCACACCCCGTGCCCCTTCTGGCACTGCTTTTCTCCCATGCAACACTTTCCCAAAGTGTGCCTTGCTTTTCTAAGTCCCTGCAGCCTGCAGTAAAGCTGCGCCTTGCACCCAGAGGCTCATAAATTGCTAACTTTTCATTCTGTAAGCTTTTATGGATGACTTAACGGCTAACATGGCTCTTCTGTGATGGACTTCCCTGATTCTTCTTGCAGATCAACAGCTGAACTCAGATCCACACATGTCTTCATCGAGTAAGAAGCCAACTAAGTCCAAGGGTAAAGCCAAGCTAACAGAGCAAGAAATGAAATATAAATACCAAAGGGTCAGGATGCCTGAATCTCTTGCAGAGTGTGATCTTGATATCAGAGATTCAGAACTCAGGCACATTGACATGGAGGACTTCTGGGCCAGAACCAAGAAGGTCACAGGCAGCCCATGGATGGATAAATTGGTTGGCAGTGGTCTGCACTTTGCTGCAGGGCTCCCAGTGAGCGCAATCAACAATGAGTTTATGACGTTGGTGGGCCGTTGTTACAATAAGGACACAAGATGTGTCAAAAATGAGAAGGGCGAGGTAATAATCAACCTCACGGCCTGACATTTTGAGATCATGTTGGGTATCCCTCACCCCAGACATTTTGTAGCAGTGAGCCAGGAGGACTCCATGAAGACATGGACTGAAAATGAAGACAAATGTATGCAGTTAATGAATGAGGTGTACCTCAAGAACAAGAAGGTGACAAGCAGGTGGCCACAAGTCATTCATCGCAGTGACTTTTCAGAGGAGCTGAGTGACACAATCACCTTCCTGAGTAGGGTGTTTGGGCTCCCTGATGCCCATTACTTTCACAAGTGGATGCTCAGGTATTTGGAAACAATGAATAAAAATGTTCCCGATCAGCGTTTTGACTGGGGAGAGATTATCAGCAGCACAATCTCGGAGCAGCTTCAACAACTTTCAACAACTGGGAGGTTCTATATGAACTCCTATGTAGTATATGTTGCTGCCTCAGAGAGGGACTACCCAGCATTGAATCAGTATGGGGGATGGCCCCAGGTCAAAATATACGAGTACTATCCAGAGTTAAGACTGGAGAACAACATAGCCCAATTCAGTAAAATCAACGATGTCTTCTTCTATGGCATCATCTACCTCTTGAGGCCCAACATGACTTACGGTCAGATGACCAAAAGCATGGTCACCACCACAGAGAAGTGGGGAGCGTTATTCATGCAATTCCCCACTTTCACATATCTCAGAGCCGTTAACTTCTTGGGAGAACCCACCAAATTGCCAAGGTATGCGGGACCCAAACTGATCCTGTTGGAGCTGTCTAGATAGCTCATCACATACCATGAGAAGTGTTTGAAAAGGAAGAAGGGTGGAACTCCATTCCCCCTCACAGTGGGCAGGTACACCTGCACTTCACAGAGAAAAGCCCGGGAGATGTTTGCAGAGCTTGAATTGCTCAATTTGAAGCATAATTTCCCGGCAAGGCCAACCTTTGATCCTCGTGATTGCCTTCCAAGGGAAAAGATCGATCCAATTCACATCCCTCAGATCGAAGATATCTACATCGACCTATATCATGAAGTTGAGCTCAGACGAAAGGATCACTCCCGACTGGCCCTGGCAGAGATCATTCAATATGGTGTGGCTATCATCCCAAAGGATTTCCAAGCAACTGATCAAGAAGTTGATCAAGTTTATCTAGACACGGATGGGGACAATTGGCCATTTTCCAAAATTGATAGAATCAATGCCCCTCAGACTATAGAGGAAATGATCAAAGGAACTCTGCAATGCACCGAGCATTGGTGCAAGAAAAATGGTATCATCTACCTTGGGGTAGACTTTACCACGTCTCCCTTGGGTAATGCACCCACCAGGCCAAAACATTTTCCTAAAGGGCAAAGGAAAGATAAAGAAGGAGAGGCAAGCACTGCTCAGAAAGAAGTTCCTGAAAGCCCTCCTTCCACCACCGAGGAACAAGTTGTGGACTTAGTGTCCCCAAGAAGAGAAGAAGCGGCCAGTGCTCCAACGGACACATCCACTCAGGATGTTGTCACATCTACAACTGGTGAAGTATCAACCATTCCCTCTCTCACTCCTCCTTCCCCTCCTCATGTCACTCAACCAACCACTCCTTTGGTTGTGTCTTCTCCCCCATCTTCTACCATTCCCCCTCCCTCTTCCTCCATCTTCTCTTCCCTCACGGATCTATCCCCCAACATTTCTTCCCTCATCTCACAGATCCCTTCCACCCCCACGGTTCCTCTCTTGCAGTGACTCCTAACCCCATGAGCATTGGAGTGTTGGCCTCTTTCCCAATGCCACCACCAAGTGTCTCGACACATTTCCCCATGTCCACTGCAGTTGCTCCTTCTTCCACCCCTATTTCCTCCTCTTCCTCTGATCTCAATCCCCTAAGTCTAGAATGGATCTCCAACACCTGAGCCAACACAAGAGGAAAGTCCCTATTGCACCTATGGACTTCTCCATTATTCTGGCTAAAGGGCCTAAGAAGCAAAAGGCTATAACCCGCTTCTCTCAAAGTGCTTCAGGTGAAAGGGTTATGGAGATCGCATACCCTGATCTCACAAAGAAGAAAGAAGATCTGTCTCCTACAGATTTTACAGTGACTCAGGTCACAATGGGAACATCATCAGAGAGCCTGCAAGGAGAGGCCTTATCCGCAGTGGATGCCCTTTGCAAGAAGCTTCAAGAAGCAAAGGAAGAGAAGAGAATATTAAAAGAGAAAAACAAGCATCTTCTCCAAGCCCTGCAAAAGATGGGCAATGCCCCTCCTATGACTGTCGCCGACCCTCCCAAAGTTCTTAGTCAGGAGAAGATAAATGAGTACGCCAAGATCGGTGAGCAAGGTGTAGCAGTGTCCACCTAGAGAGAGCAGATCCTCAAAGATAGTGAGGAAGTGATTACAAAGTTCACAGAGCTCTATCAAAATATAGATCAAGAGAACAAGGAACTCCAGGCAATAGCAGGACCTATCTCCGAAGAGTTGGACCATGCCAGGTTACAACACGAGATGTTCTATAAGATGCTCGACTGCCCAGTCGATGACTTGGTGAAATTTGGCATCTTTGATCACCCGCGAGCACCCAACAAAGTCCTTGCTGCTTTAGACTATCGGGTTGACCAAATGGAGTTTGTCTTGGAAAAGATAGACAAAATCAAGGAGGAAGCCCTGGATGCCATGCATCAAATGGAGCAGATCATCTTAAGAATGTCTCCAGGGTTGCTCGGTGCAGCGTACGCCTTGAGGAAGGTAGATGATACTATTCAGCTTTTTAAGGAAATCACGTCCCAGGGTTTAGCGTCAGAGGCCACTTTTGATATAGAATCTATCAACAACCTTCTGGCCTGCCGCGACTTCATTGGATACCTGATGGAGGTAGGAAACGAATACTTCAAACTCCCTGAAAGACTCAGAGATGAACGAGAAACTTGCGAAGTCATCGGGGATCACACCAAGGGTCCCGCTCAGGATCAACTTCAGGCGATGGTCAGCAAGTTCATGGAGTATCGAGCTCAGTTTCACATTACCTCTCCTGAGCAGAAGCAAGACACTCCTTTCAAGCCAAGGGATGACGATGAATAGGCTCCTTCCTCCTGGGATAAATCCCATTTTTGTAAAAGTATTTAAAAGTATGTTGGCACAAATGATGACATCATCCATGTTGCACCATGGGATGTTGTCATCCACCAAATTGCCCCAAAGTCAACATTTGACTTTTAAATATTTTGTAAATAGTTTGTTGGCTCCTTTTTGTCTTCTTTCTCCTTCTCTTTCTATAAATACTTGGATACTTGTAGTATTTAAGGGTGAGAAATTTGTATGAAAAATAGAAGTGAGGAGAGAAAGACTTTGAGCTTTCTTGTAACAGAACAAATATTAATACAAAAAATTGAGACTTTGTGCTGAATTCCTGTGTTATGTGTTAGATCTTTCTTAAGTTAGATCTGCATGCTTATTCTGTTGGATTCACCTATGCTTTTGTCATTTGTTTATCAGTATTGCTTTGTTTGTTTATGTGAGTAAGTTTGGCTCTGTTTACTACCAGGCCCAAAACATAAACCCTCTGACCTTTCTACTTTGGAATTCATTTCTTTTCTCCCTTCAGATCCATCTTTCTTCTATTCCTTCCTTCATTCCTTTCTGTTCTTCATCGGAACTAACTCTACTGGGATGAGATCCCAAAACCCCCCTGAAGGCAGAATACTGTAAGACTTGCACAGATTCCTGCTGGTAGAATAGCAATAAACCAGTTTCACTTTGCTATCTCAAAGAGGGGCTATGCCCTGCACACTGTTGGCCTGTCTATCCATAGATCTAAATTTTCTTAAGAGATCCATAGATCTAGACCAGTTAGAAACCTTTAGTTCACTGAGTTTTTATAAAAATCTCTGTATTTTCATAGATCTGAGATTCTGATAGTTTTACAAATATTTTCAAACCCTTGCAAAAATCAAATCTAAGATCCAAAAATCAGCTTACTAAGTTAACCATCATTTTATCCTCGCTAATCTTTGTCATTAAACCGCAATCGGTTTTCAAAAGAGGGATAAAATTAAATATTTAGAAAAGTACATGCTGCTGATTTTTGTCAAAAAAATCAAAAAATCAGCAAGTACAAACAAAAAGAGTTTTTATAAATCTACTCTAAAATCACTGCAGACCTGAATAGATACACTGGCGGGTGAGCCATTTACCCATAGCAGGAGAGCTCATGGAGAAGTTGATCCTATTTTTGATCTACTTCAAAGGCACAATTTCAGTATTACACCAACACGCTTCACGTCACTGAGTTCAGCTGATCGGTCAGCCAGAAGTGCCTCGCCTCCACGAAAGAACCGGTTTTCACAAGGGGCTTCCACATCAATTTGCAGTGCTCTGCTACTAAGCGGAACTGCACTCCTGGCTTGCATCCTCTTTCCATAGCTTTTCAAATGGTAGTACCATGGGGAAACACTATGGGCCCTCTTGCATTACCACATCTAGTTCATGCACTCCCTCATGGAAATTGCAAGAATTTCCCAAGATTTGATGGGAGTGGAAATCAAAGCACGGATTCACATATATCTATGCATATTATGTCATGCAGCATCCTAGATGTGACCCATGAAGATGTGTCAGTACGCCTCTTTCTAGAGACCTTGCAAGGACCTGCAGCAGAGTGGTTCCAACACTTGCCGGCCGGATCTATCACCAGTTGGGCCACATTACGAACTATGTTTGAAGACAGGTATAAGCCTTCAGAAGATGCATTTGTGTTACTGTCAAATATTACTCACTTGAAGAAGGAGGCCAATGAAACCATGCATGATTTTATCACCCGTTTCAATTCACTGATTAACCATGTGCCACCTGCCATGTTGCCAACACCAGAAAATCAAAAGTGTTTCTTTGTGAACGCCATGAGCTCAAGAGTAAGTTTCTTACTCTTACAAGAACAAATCACCACCTTGGTCCTCGCTCAAGCTGCGGCCATTCAGATAGAAGAAAACTTGCTTATATCTGATGAGTTAAAATGAGATCCATCCAAACCTAAGGCTTCAACTCCTTCTCAAGCCACTTCATCAGATCCAGATTCCAGAAGATGACAAAACTTGCTCACATTAAAGAAGTAATTAGCTCAAGCTTCGTCTACCACTCCGTAAGGGATATCCCACGGAGGAACTTCACTCCCAACTAGAGGTAACATAGGATATAAGGTGTTAGCCGGGTAAGTGCACCAAGTTGGGGGACAATTAAGTGGACATCAAATCCTGAATTTTACATTAAAATAGCAAAACATCAAATTTAGTCTTCCGCGGACTTGAACCATGCCGAAAAGTAAAAAATATGGCATAAAAATGGTACCATTGCGTAGGGGAGATTATTAGCTTTGTAGAAATACTAATTTTCTAAAGTGAATAGAAGAGGATAAATATCATTTTATAATTTTTTACTAATAGTAGGTTTTTAAGACACTTTTTCCTGTGAATGTTTATGTCTACGTTTAAGACTACAAAATTTGTTTCACTTATCAGAATGTGATAAAAATTATACCATCCCAACCATGGTGAAATTATATACATGTTCAAAAAAAAATTTATTTGATTTAAATATTTTTTGATGAAGTTATGGTGGGCAAACGGAAAGTGCTCTGTTTTCTTTATGTTTTCATACCACTTTCACGGAAAAAATCATAAAAAATAAAATATTACTAAAAAAAATACAAAATAAAATCCATCCCAAGATAGATAGTGGCATATAACTTCTCACCAAAGGAAAAAAATATATATCAATTTTTGGTCATCCAAATTGTGGGCAAACGGACTATAATCTTATCGGCATTTTTTAAAAAAAATACCAAGTCATTGAATTTTGAGTGTTTAATATAGCTAATCTTGTCCATTTTTTACAAAAATTAGTATTTTAGAAACTAGATTCCAAATTCTACAATTCATATTAATATAATTTTGTCTAATTTTGAGTGTATGTATTGCTAATAATCCCTACAAGTTGATATTATGTTGTTATTTGCAATATGATGTCCACGGATGACCCTAATTTGTCCATCAAAGGCTTCCTGCACTTACCCATGCCATGTTAACTCTTGAGGCCCCTCCGGTCAGCCCTGGTGAGACTAAGAAGAGTAAAATTTATGAAGAACCTTCATCGCAAGGTGAAGATGATCAAGATGTCGGTGAACTAATTGGTGACTCTACAATAGGTATATGGAATTTGAATATGAGGAATATGATGAAGAGGAAGGTACCTAAGGGTATGCAAGCAGACATTCATATGCTATTTTCACCCGCTCATAAGGAAAAGAAGCAAAATTTGCTGCCAGGATACAAAAGGAGAAGGTTGTGTCGAACATGCCTCCAACAATTGCTAAAAGAGGTAATCCTCTTCCTACTCAACCTCCTATTAAAATTTTTACGAAGAAATATTTTCCTCCCATCTCTCCTCCAAATCAGCCTTCTTCTGTTTCCATAAAGACCAATAACCCTACCCTACCATCGCAAAATGAAGGACTCATTCCTTCATCAACACAACCCTTGGTCGCATTCAACATAGTCGATCACGCTAAAAAGACCAAGATTCAAATGTCTGAAGCTGAGTATCTTCAGTCTAACCCTGAGTAACTTGTAAGATTGACCGAATATATCCAAAGCCAAGATGTCATCCCCTCTCCTGTCTCCCCAAAAGGAATCCTTTCCACTCCTCCTGCATCTCGCATAAATGTTGCCTCAACTTCCATGTCAGGAAAAATTGAACCTTTTTATCTCTCCCTCCTAATCAATGGTCACAAACTAAGCAACTGCATAATTGATTCTGGGGCTTCCGATAATGTCATGCCGAGTAAAGGTCACTCATGCTTTAGGCCTCACCCTTACCAAGCCTTTCGGCAGATGTTACTCCATGGAAACCAAACAGGTTCCATTAATTGGTCAGATCAAAGACGCACAGTTCACATTTGCAGCATTCCCAGAGAAAAGGGTAAAGATGACCATCCTCGTTGCTGATATCCCAGCAACATATGGAATTCTACTAGGGAGAAGATTTTGTAAGAGAAGTTGGTGGAGAGATTCATATGGACTGGTCCAAAGCTAGAATCCCCGTCAAAGGAGTAATACAGATCTTGGAGCCTGAATCACAAAAGAAGTACCTGGTCACCAATTCTGATGACCCCAAAGCCCAAATTCTCTTCGAATCATCAGGGATGGGGAACTACTTCTTATCCACTGAGTCTGATAAAATGGATGTTCTCATCCAAGAGGAGGACCTTAACAAGATATGGACACTGTAGTTTGATGGCAGTTGTGCAACAAGTGGATGTGGCGCTGGAGCTGTCCTGATATCTCCTGAAGAGGAGATTTTTCCTCTTTCTTTCAAATTGTAGTTTTTCAATACAAACAATACTGCTGAGTATGAATCTTTGTTACTCAGTATGCAAGCTGCAAAGGAAAGAGGAATCAAGAATCTAAAAGTACAGGGTGACGCCGAACTGATCGTTAACCAGGTAAAAGGAGTGTACCAAGTGAAAAATGATAGACTCAGGCACTACCACAACGCAGTATGGGACAACATTGAGGAATTTGATGCTTTCTCAATAAAATCCATTCCAAGAGCTCAAATGACATGGCTGATTCATTGGCCGTCTCAGTGTCTCTTATGCTCCCTCACCCAGGGTTGAAAATAGACACATATACCATTGAGGTAGTCTTTCGCCCAAGCATGCCAGACAATTCTCAGCACTGGCAGGTATTCAACGATGAAAATCAAACTTGTTGCTTTTCTAGAAAAAGATGATAATTTCAATGAGCTTCATTTTGAGGGATCTACTTCTGCATGCCATGAATCTATCACTGGTCAAGCAAACGAATCAAAAGAAGGTGATGGCATATGTCAGCTCAAGGGAAATAAAATTCCAAAGGGTTTAGTCTCTCTGGAATGATTGTTTGACAAACATGATCATTTTGTCAAGAAGAAGTGACAAGATGATCCTAACTCCTCTCCAGAGACCGAATCGGTCAACCTAGGTACTGTAGAACATCCACAGTTTGTGAACATCGGGAAATGTTGTACACCCGAAGAAAAGTAAGTTTGTCAAATTGCTGAAGAAATATATGGACGTATTGGCATGGTCTTATGCCGATCTAAAGTCTTTCAAGCCTAAGGACGTTCAACATGACATCCCATTAAAGGATGATGTCAAACCCTTTCACTAGAAACAGAGGCATTACAATCCCAAGATCTCGGGTACCATCTAGGCGGAAATATAGAAAATGCTAGATGCGAGAATCATCTTTCCTATCCATCATTATTACCTGGGTCACAAACATCATACTTATATGAAAGAAGAATGGTGAGATACGCATATGCGTAGATTTTCACAATCTGAATCAGGCATCCTTGAAGGAATTACCCACTAGACCATAATGGATCAAGTTCTGCAGGAAGTAACCGGTTCAGAGATGTTGTCCATGCTTGATGGTTTTTTGGGCTATAATTAGATTGAAGTCTCACCTGAAGACCAATTCAAAACAACATTCACTACTCCCTGGGGCACATTCACCTATAGCAGGATGCCTTTTGGCTTGACCAATGCTTGCCACCTTTCAAAGCAATGGACTTTGCATTTAAATGTATGATGGGAAAGGTCATTGTATTTTATTTAATGACTTAACTATGTTCTCAAAAAAGTGAAGTGATCATTGTGATCATTTAGAGAAAGTATTGATTAGATGCCGAGAACACGGGATTTCCCTAAATCCAAAAAAGTCTATCTTTCGGGGTAATTGAAGGAAATTTGGGTGACACTTTTAGTTAGGAAGGAACAAAGATAATTCAAAGGCTTATCCAGATTACCTTATCCACTAAGATAGGGTGGAAATCTCTTCCTGCCAATCAATATTCCATTTGCCTTAACTCTTGCCTTTAAATGTAGGCTTATCTTATAAGATAAGGGTAAACCTGTATGGATCTAAAATGGGTTTAAGGATTTAAAATTTTCCACAAACCCGTAAAATATCCTGAATATATCCAAAATAGATTATTCATCACACTTCTGTCTTCACATTACAACAATATGATATTTCCAATTTAGAATCATGTAGACCCTACTTCTCTACTTATCCCGACTTTGGTAAGTTACTTACGACATGACTTTTTACAACATTCCTATTGACATTACCATACTTACATTATTGGTGGTTTGCATGAGATCAACTACTTACGATTATTGACACATTAGTAGACCGCTACTGCATGACTTAACAAAATTGTTGACAAGCAAATACATGGAGTTTTTTCCTGATGCGCAAAATAGAGAATTAAGAGGAAAATTTTAGGATGTCGACAGTACCATCCAAGTCAGAAATACAGAAAATCTGTTGGATGTCAAGACCTCATGACTTTCCTATCCATCATAGTACCTAGGTTGCGAACATCATGCCCATACAAAAGAAGGTCCCTGACGAGATATGTATATGCGTAGATTTTCGCAATCTGAATCACGGCGAGTCCTTGAAGGACTATTTGTGACCCACTGCCCACTAATGGTTCAAGGACTGACAAGTGTGTAACCAGTTATAGAGATGTTGTCCAAGCTTGATGACGCACATCAATAGACTCATAGTGAAAGCTTAGTATCAACAACCTTAGTTGATGTGCATCAAATAGGTCTACAACGCGCGTCACTGAGGCATGTTGATTGACCTTGAAAAAATTTGACATGACAAGGAGGTACAACAGATATTGACGCATAGCAGATGCATGACAAAGAGTTTGTTGACATTTCTGACACAAAGATTTTTTGATAAGAAAGCAGAGGGCGGAGGTTGCAGACCAATGACTACAGATTAGGATGCCTTTGCAGTGAGCTTGTCAATAGCTGGTGCCACCAAATCAACGAGCAATGGACTTCGCATTCAAAGGTCATGATTGGACGCGTCACGTAGTTTATTTGGATGCGTAACTAGAAAAATCTCCTGTCGCGCGTCTGCATCATTCTGATCATTTGGAGCAAGTATTGATTAGATAGTGAAATTTTTTCATACAAATCCAAAAAAAATTTTCACCTTCACACTGAAGGACCGGTTCTGGGGCATGTTGTTCGCCAAGGAAGGATTCACCTGAGATAGATGTTGAAAGGGTAAGGGTCTCTTAAATTCAGATATAGCCTTACCCTTACCCACAAGCAAGACCAATGTTCACTCCTTCTTCGGAAAGGTGAATTTTCTCAGACGCTTTATTCCCGACTTCGCTGAAAAGACTCGTCACATATCAAATATGATGAAAGGGTCGCAAAATTCTGGTGGAGTGAAGAAGGAAAGACGTCATTCAAGGATATAAAAGCCTCCATTGCTCATGCACCTGTCCTGGTATGTCCCGACTTCTCCAAGGATTTTATCATGTACAGTTATGCATCTGCGCATACTGTATCAGCCATCTTAATGCAAAAGAACTCTGAGGATGTTGAATCTCCAATCATGTTTATGAGCTCCCCTCTCAAACTTCATGAATTGAAGATGTCTCAGTTAGAAAAGCACACCTTCGTAGTTGTCAAAGTAGTCAAGAACTTCCGGTACTACATCCTAAACTCTCATACGGTAGTGTTGGTTCCTGACATGGCAGTTAAGTCTATCCTAACTCAACAAGAGTTAGGAAGCTTACGAGGGAATTGGATCGCAAAGGTCCAAGAGTATGATCTAGACATAAAACCAACCAAGCTGGTAAGAGGCAAGGGCCTATGTCATCTTATGGCTGAAAACAAAGATTCAGAGGTCCCTAAAGAGAAAGTTGATTGCATCGACGGAGCGCAGGGTCAGCTTGAGAAAGCTGATTCTCTACCTATGGTTCTATTTGTTGCGACCAACGATGAGTGGTATTCAGACATCACTTTCTTTCTCACTTACAGTGAGTGTCTAGCTCATCTAACTATAAAGGAGAAGTGGACTGTAAAACTCAGGGCAGCTAGATATGTCATATGGGATGACGGTTTATACAAGCGCAGGATTGATGGGATCTTCTTGCGATGCATTGACAAACCGCAGTAGATCAAATTGCTTGAAAGTTTTCATGACTCAGCCTACGGCGGTCACTTCTCCTCATCCGTAACAACACATAAGATCATTCGGGCCAGGTACTACTGGCCAACACTATTTCAGGATACAGCCACCTGGGTAGCAAAATGTGAGCTCTGCCAACAGTTTGTTGGCAAACCAAAATTGGCTTCTTTTCCCCTCAAACCTGTCATTATTGATGAACCATTCAGGAAATGGGGAATTGAATTTATCAGGAGCACTACATCCCCAATCAAGTGCCAGACATAGTTATGTCCTAACAGCAACAAATTACTTCACCAAATGGGTGGAGGCCATACCTGTCAAGAATGCCACCTCTGAAGTTGTTTGCAACTTCATCAAAGAAAATATCATCGTGAGATTTGGCATCCCACACAAGATCGTTGCTGATAATGCTTCCAACTTCTCCTCATGGGAAGTTAGCAGTTTTTGCTATGAATACGAATAACCTTGGCCCATGCCTCAGATTATTACCCCCAGGGAAATGGTCAGGCAGAATCCAGTAATAAGAACCTAGTGACCATCATACGGAAGCTAGTCGATGAGAATCAATGGTCCTGGCACAAGTCATTATATGATGCTTTGTGGGTAGACCGTATTACTCTGAAGAGGTCTCTCGGTATGTCACCTTTTCAAGTGTTATATGGAATCAACGCTGAGCTCCCCATTTCCATGGAACTTCCTGCTCTGCGCTTGGCACGAGCGATCGAAGATGAGACTTTCCAGAATTCTCTAGAAAAGAGGATCATGTATCTAACAGAACTTGAAGAAAAGAGAGTAAGAGTGGTCGACAGGATCACCGAACATCAGAATCAAGTCAAGAGACTGTTCTATAAAAAGGCCAAGCAGAGGGATTTCCAGGTGGGAGATCTCATCCTTTTATGGGACAAGCGAAGAGAGCCAAAGGGCATGCACGAGAAATTCAACTCTCTTTGGAGAGGGCCTTTCAAGATCAAGCAGCTCAATGGAGAGAATAGCTTCTATCTCTCATATCTGGACGGAACTGAGCTCCCACTTCCCTATAGCGGGCAACATCTCAAAATATTTAGGAAGTAGAGCTTGCTCTCTTCTTTGTATAGTTTGCTTTAGTTGTGTGTTTGTTTTTTGTCGTGTGTTTGCTTTCTGTTGGTTATGTGTTATCCTTTCTTTTTCGTCACCCTTATTTTTGATTCTGTAGCCCAATGGATAGGCACATATAGATCTGGGATTCTCTACCCATAAGCTTCACTCAAAGATAGTCCCCAGAAAGAGCCAGCTGTTATCCTGTAAAATTGACAAGGGAAATTTTGCAGGTAACCATACCAAAATTTCCATTTTGGTCCCCCGTTGAGGTCTCTTAACATTCAGAATGGCATAAAATCCCTTTCTGGAAAATCTAGTTTTTAGAACTTGGTCATTTTCAACCTTTTTGGGTTGGGCACAGTTTTCATTCATGTTACATCAACCAAAACTGCACCCCTCTATTCCTTTGGCACATTCTAGGGAGTGTCAACACTCCAAATGTTGCGCCTCTCAAAGGTGCACCAAGGCATGCAAGCGCCATCTTGTTATCACTCTCTAAAGTGCGCTGTGGGCACTAAAAACGTAGTGTCGACACTCCCAAAGCTGCGCCAAGGTGCAAATCCCTTCGTGTCGACATCCACTTAAGTGCGCCATAGGAAAAATTTGGTGGCACATTTATTGTACCTTTTTCTATATATAGGCACGTATGACCTGTCATTTTCACAATTGAAAAAACGTGAAAAGTTTATTCCTCTGTACTTGTCAGCATTCCTATCAGCCATGCATGTTGCCTTTTGTCACGTTCATGGACCCCACATCATCTCCTTTATTGTTATATATTCCTGGTAAGTGGCCCTTTCCCTTCTTGTGGATTTGTTGTGGTTTTTATGTTGGTTTAGGTGATTAGGATTGTTGATAATAAACAATGAACCTAAGAAGATAACACAATCCCAACCCATCTTACAAAACCCACCTTCAAACCATTTTTCACTCTCCTTCTAGATTTGCAAAACTGGAAGGCTCTGCCTCAGAATGGACCCCAACCCCTTTTCTCCTATGTCCCCTGCTTTGCCAAGGTTAACCCCTTGCTATCAAAATCTGAACTGAGAGAGTAAAAAACCACAAAATGAAGAGAATCGGCCTGCTGTCTTCCACGGCGCAATTTTCATATGTGTTGCGCTAAACAAGTCGCTTTGGCATTATTTAGTCATGCTGCACAGTAGTTGCCAAGGCACACTGTGAACTCGCACAACAGAAGCCTTTTCCCGCGCCTTATAAAAATTGCAAAATTCCTAAGGCACAGGCGCGAGTGCACCTACAGTACAACAACACTTCATGCTATGTAAACCCTTCCCACGCTGCGCAAAGCTTAACCCCTTAGCACACCTCACCTTGATGTTACATCTTTTGCATCTGCACCTTGGCGCACCATAATACTATGTAACACCAATCATATCTGCACCCCACTTAAAAGACTTCCAATGGCGCAAGCGCACATCCCTTGACACCAACATCTGAATGTTGTGTGTAGCCTTTCCACGCCCCGCACCCCTTTTGGCACTATTTTCTCCCATGCAACACTTTCCCAAAGTGTGCCTTGCTTTTCTAAGTCCCTGCAGCCTGTAGTAAAGCTGCGCCTTGCACCCAGAGGCTCATAAATTGCTAACTTTTCATTCTGTAAGCTTTGATGGATGACTTAACAGCTAACATGGCTCTTCTGCGATGGACTTCCCTGATTCTTCTTGCAGATCAACAGCTAAACTCAGATCCACACATGTCTTCATCGAGTAAGAAGCCAACTAAGTCCAAGGGTAAAGCCAAGCTAACAGAGCAAGAAATGAAATATAAATACCAAAGGGTCAGGATGCCTGAATCTCTTGCAGAGTGTGATCTTGATATCAGAGATTCAGAACTCAGGCACATTGACATGGAGGACTTCTGGGCCAGAACCAAGAAGGTCACAGGTAGCCCATGGATGGATAAATTGGTTGGCAGTGGTCTGCACTTTGCTGCAGGGCTCCCAGTGAGTGCAATCAACAATGAGTTTATGATGTTGGTGGGCCGTTGTTACAATAAGGACACAAGATGTGTCAAAAATGAGAAGGGCGAGGTGATAATCAACCTCACGGCCCAAAATTTTGAGATCATGTTGTGTATCACTCACCAACGACATTTTTTAGCAGTGAGCCAGGAGGACTGCATGAAGATATGGACTGAAAATGAAGACAAATGTATGCAGTTAATGAATGAGGTGTACCTCAAGAATAAGAAGGTGACAAGCAGGTGGCCACAAGTCATTCATCGCAATGACTTTTCAGAGGAGCTGAGTGACACCATCACCTTCCTGAGTAGGGTGTTTGGGCTCCCCGATGCCCATTACTTTCACAAGTGGATGCTCAGGTATTTAGAAACAATGAATAAAAATGTTCCCGATCAGCGTTTTGAATGGGGAGAGATTATCAGCAGCACAATCTCAGAGCAGCTTCAACAACTTTCAACAACTGGGAGGTTCTATATGAACTCCTATGTAGTATATGTTGCTGCCTCAGAGAGGGACTACCCAGCATTGAATCGGTATGGGGTATGGCCCCAGGTCAAAATATACGAGTACTATCCAGAGTTAAGACTGGAGAACAACATAGCCCAATTCAGTAAAATCAACGATGTCTTCTTCTATGGCATCATCTACCTCTTGAGGCCCAACATGAATTACAGTCAGATGACCAAAAGTGTGGTCACCACCACAGAGAAGTGGGGAGTGTTATTCACGCAATTCCCCACTTTCACCTATCTCAGAGCCGCTAACTTCTTGGGAGAGCCCACCAAATTGCCAAGGTATGCGGGACCCAAACTGATCCTGTTGGAGCTGTCTAGACAGCTCATCACATACCATGAGAAGTGTTTGAAAAGGAAGAAGGGTGGAACTCCATTCCCCCTCACAGTGGGCAGGTACACCTGCACTTCACAGAGAAAAGCCTGGGAGATGTTTGCAGAGCTTGAATTGCTCAATTTGAAGCATAATTTCCTAGCAAGGCCAACCTTTGATCCTCGTGATTGCCTTCCAAGGGAAAAGATCGATCCAATTCACATCCCTCAGATCAAAGATATCTACATCGATCTATATCACGAAGTTGAGCTCAGACGAAAGGATCACTCCCGACTGGCCCTGGCAGAGATCATTCAATATGGTGTGGCTATCATCCCAAAGGGTTTCCAAGCAACTGATCAAGAAGTTGATCAGGTTTATCTAGACACGGATGGGGACAATTGGCCATTTGCTGAAATTGATAGAAACAAGGCCCCTCAGACTATAGAGGAAAGGGTCAAGGGCACTCTGCAACACACCGAGCATTGGTGCAAGAAAAATGGTATCATCTACCTTGGGGTAGACTTTACCACGTCTCCCTTGGGTAATGCACCCACCAGGCCAAAAACACTTTCCTAAGGGAAAAGGAAAGGATAAAGAAGGAGAGGCAAGCACTGCTCAGAAAGAAGTTCCTGAGAGCCCTCCTTCCACCACCGAGGAACAAGTTGTGGACTTAGTGTCCCCAAGAAGAGAAGAAGTGGCTAGTGCTCCAACGGACACATCCACTCAGGATGTTGTCACATCTACAACTGGCGAGGTATCAACCATTCCCTCTCTCACTCCTCCTTCCCCTCCTCATGTCACTCAACCAACCACTCCTTTGGTTGTGTCTTCTCCCCCGTCTTCTACCATTCCCCCTCCCTCTTCCTCCATCTTCTCTTCCCTCATGGATCTGTCCCCCAACATTTCTTCCCTCATCTCACAGATCCCTTCCACCCCCACGGTTCCCTCTCTTGCAGTGACTCCTAACCCCGTGAGCATTGGAGTGTTGGCTTCTTTCTCAATGCCACCACCAAGTGTCTTGACACATTTCCCCATGTCCACTGCAGTTGCTCCTTCTTCCACCCCCATTTCCTCCTCTTCCTCTGGTCCCACTCCCCTAAGTCCAGAATGGATCTCCGAACACCTGAGCCAACACAAGAGGAAAGTCCCTATTGCACCTATGGACTTCTCTGTTATTCTGGCTAAAGGGCCTAAGAAGCAAAAGGCTATAACCCGCTTCTCTCAAAGTGCTTCAGGTGAAAGGGTTATGGAGATCGCATACCCTGATCTCACAAAGAAGAAAGAAGATCTGTCTCCTACAGATTTTACAGTGACTCAGGTCACAATGGGAACATCATCAGAGAGCCTGCAAGGAGAGGCCTTATCCACAGTGGATGCCCTTTGCAAGAAGCTTCAAGAAGCAAAGGAAGAGAAGAGAATATTAAAAGAGAAAAACAAGCATCTTCTCCAAGCCCTGCAAAAGATGGGCAATGCCCCTCCTATGACTGTCGCCGACCCTCCCGAAGTTCTTAGTCAGGAGAAGATAAATGAGTACGCCAAGATTGGTGAGCAAGGTATAACAGTGTCCACCTGGAGAGAGCAGATCCTCAAAGATAGTGAGGAAGTGATTACAAAGTTCACAGAGCTCTATCAAAATATAGATCAAGAGAACAAGGAACTCCAGGCAATAGCAGGACCTATCTCCGAAGAGTTGGACCATGCCAGGTTGCAACACGAGACATTCCAGAAGATGCTCAACTACCCAGTCGATGACTTGGTGAAATTTGACATCTTTGATCACCCGCGAGCACCCAACAAAGTCCTTGCTGCTTTAGACTATCGGGTTGACCAAATGGAGTTTGTCTTGGAAAAGATAGACAAAATCAAGGAGGAAGCCCTAGATGCCATGCATCAAATGGAGCAGATCATCTTAAGAATGTCTCCAGGGTTGCTCGGTGCAACATACACCTTGAGGAAGGTAGATGATACTATTCAGCTTTTCAAGGGAATCACGTCGCAGGGTTTAGCGTCAGAGGCCACTTTTGATGTAGAATCTATCAACAACCTTCTGGCCTGCCGCGACTTTGTTGGATACCTGATGGAGGTAGGAAATGAATACTTCAAACTCCCTGAAAGACTCAGAGATGAACGAGAAACTTGTGAAGTCATCGGGGATCACACCAAGGGTCCTGCTCAGGATCAACTTCAAGTGATGGTCAGCAAGTTCATGGAGTATCGAGCTCAGTTTCACATTACCTCTCCTGAGCAGAAGCAAGACACTCCTTTCAAGCCAAGGGATGACGATGAATAGGCTCCTTCATCCTGGGAAAAATCCCATTTTTGTAAAAGTATTTAAAAGTATGTTGGCACAAATGATGACATCATCCATGTTGCATCATGGGATGTTGTCATCCACCAAATTGCCCCAAAGTCAACATTAGGTTGTTGGCTCCTTTTTGTCTTCTTTCTCCTTCTCCTTCTATAAATACTTGGATACTTGTAGTATTCAAGGGTGAGAAATTTGTATGAAAAATAGAAGTGAGGAGAGAAAGACTTTGAGCTTTCTTGTAACAAAACAATATTAATACAAAAAATTGAGACTTTGTGCTGAATTCCTGTGTTATGTGTTAGATCTTTCTTAAGTTAGATCTGCATGCTTATTCTGTTGGATTCACCTATGCTTTTGTCATTTGTTTATCAGTATTGCTTTGTTTGTTTATGTGAGTAAGTTTGGCTCTATTTACTACCGGCCCAAAACATAAACCCTCTGACCTTTCTACTTTGGAATTCATTTCTTTTCTCCCTTCAGATCCATCTTTCTTCTATTCCTTCCTTCATTCCTTTCTGTTCTTCGTCGGAACTAACTCTACTGGGATGAGATCCCAAAACCCCCCTGAAGGTAGAATACTGTAAGACTTGCATAGATTCCTACTAGTAGAATAGCAATAAACCAGTTTCACTTTGTTGTCTCAAAGAAGGGCTATGCCCTGCACACTGTTGGCCTGTCTATCCATAGATCTGCCCACCCGACAGAAATTTGTAGTAAAAATTGGATCTTGAAAATATATGAGGATATAAAAAGGTTATTTGGAAACAAAATTATATAATTTTTTACCCCACAACACCATTCCATGCTCTCGAGTCAGAAAAATAACTCTGTGTCCTAAAATAGAGTTAGTGGATGACATAAACATACGTAAAAGGCATGAACACACTTTGGATCATGTCATGTCCCATTTTATTGTACCCAAGGCGAAAATGGGACATAGAGGACACCAAAGTGTGTTTCCCTATATTTTCATTATGTTTCATCACTTAAAACACAACTTGGGGTGTTAGGAAAAACATATGAGGAGTTTAAGTGCCTAGATCCCCCTCCCATAATGAAAATACACCTTGGAACATTTGTGGGCATTTGAGTCCCATTATATTGTCACCAAGGTGCAAGTGGTACATGCGAGACAAAAATTTAACTCCCTCATGTTGGCTCCCTCTTCGTAATTTATAACTTGCATCTTTTGCACCTGGGAACATCACAACTTAAATTTCACTTTCCCCCTTCTCATGAGCTAACCCCCATGGTGCACTTGGAAGAAGGTGATGTCCCCATGGATTTTACCCAAGGTTTAAAGGGACATGGGGGACACAATAGTGATCTAATCCATAAGGTTTCACTTTTGGAAACTTGTACCATATCACTTTTACACCTAGGGATACAAAAAATTGTAAAATCACTTAACCCCTTGTCCCTTTCTCGTGATCAAACCCTCACAGAACATTTTTGAGACAATTTTGTCCCCTTGAATTGCACCAACATAAAAAGGGACAAAGGGGACACCAAATTGTTCTCCTCATCCTTTCACACAACCCTAGGTCACATCAAAAACTATTTTTTATCCCTAGAATCCATTTTTCAGCCCCTACATCTCTCATACTGCACTAGAAAATGACACTTGGCATGATCTTATACAAAGCACACTTTGGATCCCATCTTGTCCCCTTTTTCCCTTTGTGATTAAAAAATGGACCTGAAAAGTTCTAATTCTATGTATTCTCTTTATTTATTATTGTAGTGCATATTCTCAGCATATTCTTCATTTAGGAGATGGTCTACTCAGGCTGAAGGTGATCCAGAAACTTTCAAATGACATCCAAATGCCATCACTATTCTGTTTAGGAATTTTTGGAGATGGTGATAGAACTTCCCTGAAAGTTACATAACCACTTCTCTTCACAGAGCAGTAGTTGCACAATCTCTATGGTGGTTACAAAACTACTACATGTAGCGACCGATGGTTGCGCAACCATCACCCCATCTTTCTTGGTAATCCTATCTCTGAAGACACCAAAATAAGGAAACTCAATACTTAAAAATGTTTGGGCTTCCCAATCAGTTCATTTTTTATTTCTCTCCTTCCTTGGACCGAGAAACTATACAAATGCATGCATTTGATCATTCTAAACAAGCGTTTTGGCTGAATTCAAGTGTGAGAAAAGGATGAAGTTGAAATTGTTCTTGTTTGTTCATAATAGAGTTGAGTTCTTTCTTGTTGCAGATTGTAAGCAAGATGTACAAGAAGAAAGAGTTATAATATTTCTTAAAGTTCATTGTATAATGTTGAACTTGTATTATTTGGAAATTTACATAGTAAAGGGAAACAATTGCTCACCCAACTGGAGTTTTTCCACATTGGGTTTCTCTAAGATAAACATTGTTCTCTCCTTGTCTTGTAACTTCCCATTTTTAGTATTGTATGGATGTATATTTCATAAAAAAAATGGTTAATGAACTTAGTTAATGTTTTCACTCTTTATCACTTAAATAGGATTTGCTCATTTTTTAGAAGAGGTAGTTTACGTCCATCAAATTGGTATCAGAGTAGTTAAGATAAAATTATTTTTGTGTCGTTTAACTCATGTTGAAATTTTCAAATGCCACTTATTTGAAAGGAAAGTGTAAGCGTTGAAGGTATCCTCATTCATTTTGAATTAGATATCTCCACCAAGAAGTGGAAGCAATAAATTAGAGACATGGCTCATAGAGAATATGTAGGTTATATTGGAGAGGAAACTTTCTACAAGTTGGAGGTGGATGTGGAAAGTTTTTCCAAGGATGTAGGAAGTATTTCCTTGTCTATGGGGAAATTGGAGTCCATCATGGGAATTCTCATGGAGAATCAAGGTGTTCCAAAATAGGCATTAGGATTCCATAATGAAGACAATCATGAGTATGGGGAAGAGTAGCCCCATGTCATTTTTTACTCCTCTTCCATTCCAAGTGGAGGAAAATATATAAACTCAGCATTATGATGGGGAAATGAATATTGAGAAGTTATACCATTGGATAGCTCAACTTGATGTATATTTCAGTTTGCATCAAATCAATGAGAGTCAACATATTTCCTTTGCAAGGTTAAAATTAACCAATCATGCTTTAACGTAGTTTGAAATAAATGTTCATTCTTTTGTTGTTAATAATATTCCTTCTATTACTAAGTGGACTGAATTTAAAAGGTTAATCAAAAATCAATTCTATCTTTTTTGTTATGAGGAAGAGAGGTCCATGTATTCGAAATATCTCAGAAATAAGCAAGGCAAAAACTTGTAAGAGTAGACTAGCGATTTCTAGAAGAAATTTGTCCAATGGGGAAAGATATAGTGGACCAATACATGTTTATGAAGTACATTGGTGGAATACATAGCCACTTGAGGAGACACATTCTCTTGGCCAAGATGGTGAATGTAAATGAGGATTTTTATCAATCCCATGATTTAGAGATGGAAAAGAAAAATATTTCATCTACCTCTCAACATGCTTCAAGAAAATAGGGTGACACCAAGAAAAAGGAGAAAGGAAAAGGTATGAAGAAATGTTATTTCAATTTCTAAGAAGTATACTAAATTTCATTGTGGTCCTTGTAATGTTGACACTCACTCCAAGGAAGAATGTTGGAAGCTCCACCCAAAATTACATCCGTTAAAAAATAAGAAGAATAAAAATAAGGCCATGGATGCTCTCCAAAGAGAGGAAGTATTTTTTAGTGAAGAAGTGGATGAGACAATGTGTTGTACATTCATTTGTAGAAAGGTATGTTTGGGTAGTAAGAATTTTTTTCAAAAAAATGAATTGACGAAGTTTTTTCATATAAAAATTCAAGTGAAGAAAACTAATGTGGATTCTCTTTTTGATAAATGTTCTCAAGATAATTTGGTTATTAAAGAGTTAGTAGAAAATATAAATTTGGAAACTTACAATCACCTAAGTCCATACTCATTGGGATGGGTGAAGAAAGGCGTAGACATCAAGGTTACCAAGCAATGTAAAGTTACGTTTGGTATTGATGAGGTTACTTTGGATGTTGTTCCACTTGATGTGTGTGGAGTAGTGTTTGGCATCCCATATTTATATATCAGGGATGCCATCTTCATGAGGATATCTAACTAGTACTGTTTGTTGAAGGATGGTAAGAGCTACATCATTCCATCCTTTGTAGGAGACTCAAAGATTTCTTTGGTATGTGTTGTTGAAATACAAAATCTCATTAATGTTAGTGGCAAATTTACATTCATTTTAAAGAGGTATTCCAGAAGATGATGTTATTTCTTCTAAGACTACTTTCAGCATGTTTTCTAATAAAGAGAAGACACATATGAAATATTTGGTTCAATAGTTCAGGGAATTTTTCAAATACCCTACAAGGCTTCCCCTAGTTAGGCCAATTGAGCATGAGATACATTTTCTACCCAACAATTTTCTTCCAAAATTGGGATTGTACAAATAGTCTTTGAATTATACCAATGTGGTAAAATAATAGTTACAATATTTTTTATTAATCAAGGTATAAACCATCCTAACACTTTTCTATGTGGTTCTCATATTATTTTAGTACCTAAGAAAGATGGTTCATTGAGAATGTGTGTTTATTATAAAGCATTAAACATACTAACCATACCTCTTCCTTGCATTGATGATTTATTAGATCAGTTATAACATGCTAAATATTTTACTAAGATTGATTTTAAATTTTGGTATCACCAAGTGCAGATTAAGGAAGAGGACATATGGAAAATAATGTTCAAGAATAGGAAATAGTTGTATGAATGGTTAGTATTACCATTTGGGCTATGTAATGGACCAACTAATTTAATAAGGTTGATGAATGAGGTAATGAGGCATTTTATTGATTCCTTTTTCATTGTGTACTTAGATGCAATTTTGGTTTTTAGCATAAATTTTGAAGAGAATATTAACCATTTGCGTCAAGTTTTGCAAGTCTTGAAGAAGAATCAGCTAGTATTAAATGAGAAGAAGTGTGAGTTTTCTCAATAGTCATTTGTATTTTTAGGGCATGTGGTTGCAGATAAAGAGTTGAGGATTGATTTTACTAAGATATATGCCATTCTGAATTGGCCTACACCATCTAGCTTGAGTGATACCATGACTTTTATTGGCACAGTTTAGTATTTGAAGAAGTTCATCAAGGAATTATCTTCCATAACAGTGTTGCTACATTCAGTGATAACAGGGGATAAGATTTTTTTTTAATTAATTATAAGATTTTTCATGCTCCATTTTTGACATTACCTAACTTACATCTAAATTTTGAAGTGGAAATCGATGCCAGTGACTATTCTATGGGGGTTGTCTTACTTCAAGAAGGTAGGCACATGTGTTATCATTTTGAATTGTTTCATAGTACAGTTTTGAATTATTGTACATATGAAAAGGAATTGTATGCTCTTATGCAAGTGGTTAAGAAATGGAAAAATTATCTTATGGGTAAGGAAACTATCATACACATTGATCACCATCCTCTTCAATATTTGTAGGCTTAAAATAAACTTTAGCAGGATAGAAAATATAAATGGATGGATTTCTTATAACAGTTTCATTTGATTATAAAATATAAGAAGGGTGTGGCTAACAAGCTAGATTATATGTTATATAGACCTCCTTTATTTTCAAATATGGGCACTTTAAATATTTTTGAGCCTTTTGTGTGTGAAACATATCAGGAAGGTTATGAGAAAGATCTAGATTTTGGAGAAATATTTTAGAAGAAACCTCCAAGTGAGGGCTTTGCACATAGGGGAGAATACTATTTCAAGGATGGGATTATATACAAGAATGAGAAACTTTGTGTGCATAAGGGGGGAAAGTTTATTTGTTGAGGGAAGCACATACTTCTAAGGTGGCTGGTCACTTTGGTGTGATAAATATTGTAGCACACTTATAGAGGTATGTTTATTTTCCAAACATGTAAGTAGAAGTTGCTAAATTCATCAAGGGTTGTGTTTTATGTAGTACAAATAAGCTTAATAATAGAAAATCAGGTTTACATATGCCATTACCAATTCCTTCCCAGCCATGGGAAAGCATATCCATGTATTTCTTGGGTGGCTTTCCTACTTCTAAGAAAGGGCATGATTACGTCTTTGTGGTAGTATAACATTTTATTAAAATTTGTATTCTAATTCCTTGTAATAAAACCATCGAGACCAATGATGAAGTTAAGTTTTTTTTCCTAATGTGTGGGTTCATTTTAGTTTTCCTAGTTCCATTGTGTTGGATAGGGACTCACGGTTCATAGGAAAGTTTTGGTCTACTTTGTGGGAGAAGATGGATACTACGCTGAAGAGGTCTACTAATTTTCATCCACAGAAAGATGGGAAATTAGAAGTGGTAAATTGTACCTTGGTTTAGCTCTTGAGATGGTACAAAAGCAAACATCTGAGGACTTGGGATGAGAATTTGGTGTATATCCAATATTATTATAACAAGGGAGTTCATGATTTTACTAATAAGAATCCTTTTGAGACATGTTTTGGTTATGTTCCTAATAGTGATTTTGATGTTATTTTGATATTACCATGCAAAGATGATGGGAAAGTGGATCTAGAGACCCACAAATCTAAGATATTCATTGAGAAATTTCAGCAAATACACCTCTAGGTAAATAAGAGGTTGAAAGAGTTACATGACAAGTATAAAGCATGAGATGATCAACGTATAACTAAGCATTATTTCCTAGTTGGTGACATGATATGGTTATACTTGAGAAAAGAAAGGCTACAAGGTAAAGATAATAAACTCAAGCCTCTTCAATATGGCCCATTTGATGTTCTGGAACAAGTGGGTAAGAATGCATTTCTCTTTGATTTTCCTCCTTATATGAAAACATATTCACTTGTTAATGTTGAAAATTTACGTGTCTTTGAGCCCTCCATGTAGGATGAAGAAGAAGGGGGAGTGTTTCTACCATATATTAAAGAACTTACTCTAGATAGTCAACTAGAATTGGAGGATGATGCGGTATTGTAGTAGAAAGAGAGGATGAAACAAATAGGAGTGTAGGATAAGTGGTTTATTGGGTTAAAAGGCTAGTTGCCTACCAAGGCCAAGTGGTATTCCAGAGAGGATGTGGGGAAGAAATTTCCTCACCTCATCAATACTTGAAGATTTTAGGGACTTATAAGCCTCAAATTGGGGAGGTATGATCCAAAAATGGATCTAAAAAGGACCAATTATATGTATTATCCTTATTTATGTTTACAGTGCATATTATTCATTTAAGAGATGGTCTAGTTAGAATGAAGGTGATCCAGACACTTTTGAATGACATCTGAATTCCATCAATGTTATGTTTGGCAAGTTTTTTGGAGATGGTGACAAAGCTTCCCTAATGGTTATGTAACTTCCACTCTTCATAAAGTATCGGTTACACAACCACTACCTATAGGGACCAAAGATTGTGCAACCACAACTCTATCTTTACTGGTGGTCCTATCCATGACAATGCCAAAACAAGGAAACTCAATTGTTTAAAATGTTTGGGCTTCTGAATTGGTTCATTTAAAATTTCTCGCTAGATGGATATACTATAAAAATGCATGCATTTGATCATTGCATATAATTTTGTAGGTGAATTCAAGTGCGAGAAAAGGAGGAAGTTGAAATTGTTCTTGTTTGTTCATAATAGAGTTAAGTTCTTTCTTATTGAGGATTGTAAGCAAGATGTCAAAAAGAGTTCTAATCTTTCTTAAAGGTAATTGTATGACATTGAAATTGAATTATTTGAATATTTACATAGTGAATGGAAGAAATTTCTTACCCAGCTAGAGTTTTCCCACATTGGGTTTCTCCAAGATAAATCTTATTGTCTCATTGTCTTGCAACTTCCCATTTTTCAGTATTGTATGGATGTTTCTTTCATAAACATGTTGGTTAATGAATTTAGTTAATTTTTCATTCATTATCACTTAAAAAAATATTTTTTCATTATTAGAAGATTCCATTTACGGATTACTTTATCCCCTAATTTTAGGGTGCAACCACATGTCAACTCTCCTTCAACCCCAATTTAACCTGTTGGGTCAAATATGAGTTAAAATTGTAAGGTGTATGAAATAAATCCATAACTCAAAAAACTTAGACATTTTTTAATTGTAAATATATGTGATTCCCACCCCCCCCCAATTCCCGAAAAATCTATTTTTCATAGGTATGTTAATTATTTGTCCCAGAACATCAAGCGTACAAACCAATTTTTGCTCATATCTCTTATTAAATGATTCATGGTATTTGTATTGAAAAATTATAAATGATTCATGGTATGTGATTCCAACATTAAAATGGTATTAATGAATGATTTTTCCAACCATGAACTCCACTTTTGCACAGAAAAATTGAAAATGTATTTGTAATTTGCTAGTGACTCGGTGAGCCAAATTGCCTAAATTTTGGAGTAGATGATCCTCATAAAATCTGATTTCAATGCATCTATTTATCGCATGATGAAGTGGAGAATTTTTTTGTATATGGAGGAATGATTTTTCTCTCAGTATTCTTCCCTCTTTGAAAATATTTGCATTTCCTCGGTGATCCAACGAACCAAACTGCCTAAAATTTAGAGTGAATGTTCCTTATAAAACCATATTTCATCTAATCCATTTCTTACATGATGAGGTGGATGATTTTTTCATATATGGAGGAATTATTTTTCTCTCATTATTTTACCCTCTTCGATGAAATTATTATTTTTACACTAGTCCAAATGAGAGAGTCATCTAACAATTGGACCAGAGCATCCTAAGAAAATCATGAAACTTTTGAGACCACCCTCATCTCATTTTGACACATAGAAGACCCAATTTTAATAATAGTAAGTCTTACCATGATTCATCATCTATAAATAGTAAGTGATGTGACAGCCCATTGTCTGAGTTTCCATTGCTCATCACATATCAAGAACACTCAAAAGTGCTAAATTGAGACACTTATTAAAAATAGACATCCTATAATTAGACTTACTAAAAAATAAAGTGTTGGGATTGTGGTAAAAATTTTCATACTCAATCATCTTGAGTTTATCTCATTGGCCTGTGTCACCATGGAGCTCAAACTCTCAATTTTGGAGCCAATTTTAACTTCAAAATTTGAGTATCCTAATGAAGAATGATAGTGATGTATCAAGTATGAAACTAAAAGGCTTGAAAATAAGGATTCTGATTGAACAACAAATAGAGGAAACATGGAAGGAATTATTAGTGATCCATTCGGATTGGTAAGGTCACATTTGCAAGAGATTGGATGGTTTGATTCATCCCAATGGAGGCAGAACATGATCATCATTTTGCTAGATTGGAAAATCATCTCAAATTCACAAAGTGAAAGTCATTTAATGGTGTTTTTGAACACTTATTCAATGCTTTGGAATAAGTATGCATCTCATAGAAAAATGATATTGTAACCATAATGTTTCAGTATAACAAGAGGTAAATAATTTCATTCAGGGAGTAATCCTTTTATCTCGAGGAGAAGACCTTTTTCAATGAGTAAAAAAATCAAGAAAATGTTTGAGCATCTTGAAGTTGATTCCATTAAGAAATGATACATCTTTTTCACGGAGGTGAATTTTGAGGCCAAGAGGAGTAAAGTAGTGATCTCCATGTTCTAACTCCTACCTTGTGATTAAATAAGATCATCATGTTTCCAACTAAGTATAGGTTTCATAATTGTGTTTTTGAACACTTATTCAATCCCTTATAAGGTTCCTACATCTCATAGGAGAGGGAGTTTGTAGTCTCAATGTTTCCAGTCAATAGGAGGATAGAGGCAAATAATATCATTCATGATGCATTTCCTCAAAGGTCCATCAAAATAAGACTCTTCATCAATGAAATCTTTCCCATCTCCGTATTTTCACTTATCTCTCTTCTTCTCTCTCCTCTCTCCCTCTCTCTCTAACAATTTATTTCTTCATTGGGCATGTATTTTTTCACTTCTTTGTATTATTCACTTAAGTGACTTAATGTTGCATTGTAAAAGCACCTTTTCAAAAATAAGAAAACGACTTAATTCAATTCCTAAAGGAATGTGAAAATTCACAAATGATGGTAAGATGAAAAGTCACATTGGGGGAGAGGAAAGAGACATTTGTAAGCTATAAATTGGAATGGATTCTCCTAGGGAAAATTTTAGTGGTGATTCTTTGTTAATTCACGAATATTTACATTTTTGAAATTTAAATTTGGTGATTTTGAGGAGTCATCCAGAGCAACATTTTGCCTAAAATTTATAGGTGTAAGTTATTTTTGCAGCTCGAATTGCCTAGAGTTTATAATACATTTCATATTTATGCATGTATATCACTGATTCCTCGAAAAAAAATTTGGGTACATTATCCAACATATACTAGTAAAAACTCTAAGCATCTACGAAATTCAAATGCTATAAGGAACTTTCAACAATAGTCTAGACTCAAGACGCCCGTGTGCATAGTCCAGATGCATGACCCAACAACATAGTCTAGATGAATGACCAAAATTTTTAGATGTGTGGTCTCATTCATATGCTTGACTACATTTTCTATATGCCCAACTATATCATAAAATACTGACTACATTTTCCAAACTCTCGAATACACTGCATATGCCTAGTTGCACCACAGACGCCCAACAAATATGTAGATGCGTAGATGAATTTTTCATATGCCTGATTTATTACTTTAGATTTCTGACTATTTTCTCCTGATGCTCGATTATATAGCTCAAATGCTCGTCTACAGATTTTAGATGCCCTATTGTGTTCTTCAAATGTGAGACCATGCATACGCCTAACCTGTCATCCAAACAGTCACTAGTTCCTCATCAGGGTTCAACTGGTACTTGAAATGTGGTGGTCCAATCATCAAAAAAGGTAATATTTTATCTTATTTATCCATCCACAAAAGGGGTTAAGAAGATGCAACCATCATACACACCAAATACAAGTTTTGTGTATAAACTAAATAATTAAGCTTTCTTGTTTATTTTCAAATTATAAATTGTAATAATAAAGTTAATAATACAAATTTCAAAATCCCCTTTCTATGCAGAAGCCATTGATGATGGCATGCTTCCACTTGAGGAAAATCTTCATTATGTGCCTACGTTAGACATGCAACAAGTATAAGGTATGCCTCCACTTGAGGACAATCCTGATTATGTGCCTACACTTGACAACAATTACATTCATGACTACAATATGAAACAAGGAGAAGACATTTCTAGTCATTAAACACCAACTTTAGCCGGAAATTATAATCTTAATTATTTGAAAATGAAGAGAATAGATGACATTCCCATTGATGAGATCCACCAAACTAAAGATATTTCTACACATGGTGATCAAACACCTATTGCATGTGATAATACAACCCAGAAATTTTTGTAAAGAAAGAGAAGTATATGGACCATTAGAAGTACTTTTAAGTTCAAATGGGAAGCTAAATGTCCATTCATTGAATAAATACAACCAGAAAAAGGTAAGGATACTCCAACATAATGTAAATGTATTATTTGTAGATGGAAACTTGTAAAGGATAAAAAAACGCAACTCAAGCTAGACACGATTGAGAAAAAATGTAGTAAAATATATGTATTAGTTAAACAAATAGATGGTTAAATAAAATGAACACTCATATGGAAAAATGAAAAAGAATGCATGCATGTAAGATATGCATCAGAGTATGAAAATGAATAGAAACACCTATAAACTCTTGTTGAGAAAGGAGGAACAATTACAACTCAACTAGGAAAAGTTGTTCAGTCTAATCTACGAGCCAAAAATGTACATTTATCAACTATTTACCATATTCTATAACGGGTGGCCCTATTTTTGATTTTTAGGATTATAAAATTTTATTTCAACTTAATGGATTCCCTAATCTTCCACAATCACATTGGTCAAAAAATACTACTTGGGAAATGGTGAAATGTCTAGTGATGATTGAGAAGGAGGATTTGAAAGAAAAATTAAAAAACTCATGATTTATCTCACTATCTATTGATGAGGTCACAACAGTTGACAACATATCATGGGTTTTCATCATGTTTATACTTTTGAGAACCATCTAAGGACACCTCATTTATTAACATTCCATAAAACGATACAAAAAATGCAATGCATAGAACATTTACAAGTTGGTTATTTCAAATTTGAGGGATATAATGGGAATGGATGATTATAGTATCACTACTAAGTTTGTGTGCGTTGGTACAGATGGTTCATCAGTAATGTAAACAAACAAAAATGGTCTTTACATTTGAAAACAAACCATTGTTTCCCCATATATGATTCTAATCCATTGCATGAAAATTAGAATCAATTTTTCATACAAAAAAGTTAGCACATTTGAGAGAGTTGCAAAAGTTGAAGATCTTATCCACAACCTACATGCATATATGTCCAAAAGTCCCAAAATATTTATAGAGTTCCAAAAATTTACAATTGGAGTGACTGATGGTAAAAAATTTCTAAAAGATGTTCATACAAGGTGGATTTCCATGTATGAACCTTCATGCAAAGTTTTTAAAGAATATCCTTCGTTGGTAGGTTTTATGTATAAATATTGTAGATAAGTTGACAAGGAAAAAGATTTTTTGTAACATTTAAAATATTTGGAAGCATTACTAATAGTAAGTGGAATTCTCCCCATGTTGAAGGAAATAAATTGTTTGAGTAAACATGCTCAAGAGAGGTCCATATATATTGTTGATTTCATATGGTTGAGGAAGCGTGTATGTCAAACTGTAGATATATTATATGTGTCCCAAGACATTTTTAAAGGGTTTGTATTTGAGAATTGGAAAATGTTAACAGACATCAAGTATCCTAATTGCTAGTTGAAATTCAATATTAAGGATTATTTTTGTTTTAAAAATGCATATGTTTTAGCAAAGAGTTGAATTGGTGGGAGTAGAAATTGATGAAGTTCCTGTAACACATTTTTATATGGAAATGTTATTTCTAATACATGGATGAAATTGAGAAAGATTTCACAAATATTATCCGTAGAAATTTGTAATCTTTTTAAAAGGGGTGATATTTTAGAGGTCATTAGAGTAGTGAATCCCATATTTTGGAACATCGTTGATGGTCATAGTGAAGAACTCATAAGTAATTTATTTCTCAAATATATGACTATTTTGGTAAAGCATTTCAACAAGTATGTACATATAAATGAAGTTAAAATTAAAGGTATTTTGTAAAAATATTCAATGACATCTTAGTCAACACATTTTTCACTTATCATGATTGATCAATATCGGTATCTAAATGAACTAACGGAAATTGGAGCTATAACAAGGCTATGGAAAAAACTATATGCAAGAAGTGTCCTGTAGGAAAATATTAGTGAATATTTTTGGTTATATGAGATTTTCCAAATGATGATTTTGGGATCAGTAGAAGAGGAACATGTCTTCAGTGAATTATCTTTTGTTAAATCAAAGCTTTGAAACAGGTTGGCTAAAAATTTGGAGACATGTTTGAGATTGTATGTTTCACATTATCCCATGGATGCATTTCCTTATGAAAGGGAAATTGAAAGCCTCTGCAATTCACTTATTGAGAAGCTTGACAGGACTGGTGCAACGAATTGGCTTATATCATGAGCTAGTAAATTTGCATCTGTTTAAATTTTATTCTGACTCTAACAAGATGGATTGACACGGTTGAAATATTACAGATTTTTCGAAATAGAAGTACTTTGTAAGGAAAGTGAATGCGATAGCCTCAGATATTGTCGCGAGGACGGTAAGTTTTAATTGCAAGATACTATTCATAAAAGAGAGCAGAGATATTTAATTGAATCTAAACAATTTCATAGGGAAGTGTTGTTTTGGGAGAGCAGTGATCCATGTTTTTGAGCTAAACGAAAATAGGTTCAAGGAAGTGACTTGATATTGACCTTTGTTTCCGTGAGCTTATACATCAGGGGCCTTGAAATAATGCTATGCTAACATTAGATTTTGATATATTCAAAACACTAGGTACAGACTGTACGACATCCTTGAATTGGCAAGGCCCCTTTAGTGAAATAATATTTGGATTGTCCATACCTGCTCTATGAAAACGTTCCCTGTCGTCTGGAATTAGAGTGTCGAAGGCATATTGTTTCAATGCCATTTACAAAAGTACATAACAACTCAATTGATATTTGAGACTTATGCACGGCCCATTATCAATATTAGCAATCGTAGGAGGTCATAAAACAGAAAATAATAATAATACAATCTGCGATTCTGGTGAAAATAGGTCCCTCTAAATCGATATTGGTAAAGATAGGTCAAAAACTTTTGAGTTTTATGGCATCATCAATGCCATCACAAGTGGTGATTCTAGTAAAACTGTCAATATCTTAATTTGGTCGCATCGCCTACTAAAAATAAACTAGAGAAACATAAGTCTGACCTTCATTAAACTTCAACAATATTTCTGGATTCCCTCTCTCAAGGGGAGGTCCTTAACGCTATGTTTCTTCAATGTAGAGCACTCCGCTCCTCCATTAAGGGAATTCAACACCAGGGCTTTCATTTCTGTCAAGTGAAACGAAAGCACCAGTTAAACGGATTTTCCATGCATTCAACAGATCGAAGATCTCCTACTCAGTACCTTTATTCTTCAATTTGTCATGTTATTGATTAGGCGGCCCTCAACACATGGAATATTATTAGTTAAACCTTCTAAATCATGTAGATGATAAAATTCAAATGCAAAGAAAGATTCCTTCGAATTATGATCAGGGGTGCCCTTTGCACAACGGTATCTCAACCAACCATGTCAAGTGATTGTTTCTAACCTGTTTGTTTTCTTTATGTATAAGTAAACCAGTTTCTTCAAAGGGACTTTCTCCCACTTTTGGGTGAATGGCTTCAAAACTATGCCTTTTATAGGAAATGAAAGGAATAAGCAACAAAGAAGCAGAGTGCAACATCTAGGGGAGAGCAACAAGGACCAACTAGTAGAAGGCTGTCTACAAAGCCGATTAAACAGTGTTGATTTCATAAGCTATATTGCAACTAATGCTCAACAAACTTGCAACAATGCTTTCATCAACACCATTTTGGAAAGAATCCACGGTGTGAGGTCCGATGTGACATTTAATTTACAATCGGAGGACAATGTACTGCAAGATCAGAACACTAACACAGAAAATCATAAAGACGATTTAGCATCTAACCCATTTGTTATAGTAAGCATTGGACTTTCTATTCTCAATTTAGGGTTTCCAGCCTGTCTAGGGCATTATGGTTCAAAACTTTAGGGTTATAGCGCATTAGTGCTACCATAGTTTTAGGGCTTAAGAGAGCTCAGGATTTAGGGTTACATCCATGGTTTCCTGGTTTAGGGCATTAGGAACTAAAGACTAAAAAGAATTTATTTGGGAATGGTTGTGATAACGAGCATTTATTTCCTTCATTAAATATTTTTCCTAGGAATTCCCAGGTTTTCAGGATCTCTAAGGTTTAGGGTTTAGGACATCCTTAGGGTTTACAGGTAACAACTATCTTCCAACAAATCTGTAGGGCTCATGGGTTGTTAGGTGATCATCATGTTTATGGTGGTACTGGCATCTGTAGGGTTTGGAGAGTTTAGGTGTGCCGTATGGGGAACTAGATGTTTAGGGTTGTAAAGTTTAGGGTAAAGTGTTTAGGGTTATGGCTAAGGGTTCGATGTTCACGGTTACCAATTTAGGGTTTATGGTTAGAGGATATCCCCATTACTCCACTGCTCAAGGTTTAAAAATCTATGGATCAGGGCTCAATTTTTAGTATTGTTAAAATGGTGGTTAAAATTTAGGGTTAAGGTTTACCAGGTTAAGGTTTACAGTTTAAGGGCTTAAAGTTAAGGGTTTCCTGGTTTAGGGTTTACTGTGCCACCAGGTTGAGCTAGTTCAAAGATTTAGGGTTTCCCCCCTTAGGGCTTTGGGCTTAGGGTTGAGTGATTAGGGTTTAGGCCTCAAGGCATCTAGGGTTTATGGTTTGAGAAGTGCTTAAAGGAATTAGGGGATTAGGGTGTAAAAAAAACATAGGAATTTAGTGTTTAGTAAATTTAGTAGAAAAGTTAAGGGTTTGAGGTGATTGTGGGTTCATGGTACATTATGGTTCACAATTTAGGGGATATCTAGGGTTTAGGGTTTAGGTTTCACAATTTCAGTGGTTTAATCCTTTAGTGGTTTAAGGTTTAAGGTTTAATGTCTCAGGGTTTAGGGTTTAGGGCTTAAGTTTGATGGTTACTATGGTTTAGGAATCTGTAGGGCTTAGGGTAGTAGGGTTTAAAGTTCATGCATAGAAATTTTCATCACTCAATAATCAGTGGCAGGACAATAATGTATGTCTACCATTATGCCACCTCTAAATTCACAAATTGCATTTTGTTTAATACTTCGGATTCAATTGATAAAGTTGGAGGAAATCGAACTCACCATTTTAGTTCATAGCCTGTCAGAGGAATGATAACCAGAATCGTACCAATTTGACTAAAAACACAGATGCAAATATGGAGAACTTGGGACCAGCTGAATTACTATTTATGAAAGATAATTCTCGAAGCAAAGGAATGCATTTACGTAAGTAACCTTTGCAAGTCAAATTTGTTTTCTTTTTTAGTAATATCATATACCTGTAAGCTAGGAAAAATACACTACTAACAAGGAAGTAAAATACCAATAATCATACCTCCTCCTTCGCATTCCGTAGAAAACCTCAGAATGGGATAGGAAACTTGGATTGAGCCCCTGATTGTGTGATATGTAGGTGCTTTTCTTCAAGACGGAGCAAGGCCTTCCTGCAACAACGATCCTCTTACTTTGCACCAGATGGAAAAAGGATTATGAGACTATTTGGGCATTAAGACGAGGTAAAAGAATGTTCTTTGCTCAAAGGATGCAAGAACTTAGATATGGCAGTCAAGCTTATTCTTCGTGTGTTTAGAGGGGAGGGGTAAGGTTGTATTTATAGCCTAGGGAGTGATTAACTTAGATTAATTTAAGTAATCATGGTTTGAAAATGTGGGCAAGATTAAGTGAGTGGTTTAAAAAATGTGTGCAAGATTAGGTGAGTGGTTTGAAAATGTGGGCAAGATTAGATGAGTGGGGGCCACGAAGAATGGGTGAGGATTTGAATTATATTTTTAATTCATAAGTGGAGGATTTTAGGTGAGTGGGGACCACGAAGGGTGGGTGAGGATTTGAATTTGAATTTTTAATTCAATAGTAGAAAAACATGGAGAATAATGACATGTGATGAGGATTGGGTTATTTTTTTGGGTTTTTGAAATGGATAATTAATCAAATTATATTTGATTAATTCGAAGTGTATTTTTGTGAGAAATGAGGAAAGGGAATTAATTGATTTAGGGTAGATGTGAAATTAGGGAGTCTATATTTTCCCCTCTTTGGAAGGGTACTATGAAAGTAGTGTACTTTCAAAGAAAGTAGACGATATGGGGGAAGAATTCAATCTACTTTTCTTAAGCAAAAGGTAGAGCGAATGTTTGTTGGGGAGAATATAAAGTGGTGAGTGACGGATGTCATAGTATCCTCCAAGACAAAAATGTCATGAGAAGATGTGATTATGGATAGATGTGGTGATGCCCCCTCGAGAGGACTGACGAGAATGGAATATACGACAGAACTCTTGAAAAGAAGGGAAATGAATTCTGCGGAGAAGAGGATGATAATGGAGTGGAAGAGACTGGAATGACCGCACGACAAAAATGGAGAAAGGATTCAATCGGCCTTGAATGCTAGGTGTGAGGGTGTGTGGGAAAGAGAAAAGGGAATGGATAGGATTGGGGGTTGATTACGAGAAGAGTAAGGGAGATAGGGGAGGGGAAAAAAAGAATGAAAGAGGTAGAAATAAGAGAGAGGGATGATAGGGGAAGAAGTGAATGATGAAGGACAAACAAGGAAAAAATAGGAAAATGATAGAGTAGAGGGTGAAGGGATGAAATAGAGAGATGTGCAAAATGAAGGAAGCAATAGAGATAGTAAAGAGGGATGCATGAAAGTGAAAGAAATGATAGAGCTAAGAAAAGCCGGAAATGTGAAAGGATAAATAAGAAGGAGAAAACGAGGTGGGAGTAGGGGGTGAAATGGATGAAAATGGAAAGAGGACAAAAGAAGAAGTAGAACGGAGAGAAAAAAAGAAACTATGAGGGGCGAGGAAAATGTGAAAAAGAATAGAGAAAAAGAAGAGAAACATATACAGAATGAACAAAAAGGTAGGGGTGGTAGAGAAAAGGAGAAGTGGTCAGAAGAAACATGAAAATTAGGGGAGAGGAAAGGAAGATAGAGTGAATACATGGAGAAGATTGAAGGAATCGTGTCATTGCGAGGAAGACCAAGGAAAATAATATGGAACACACCATATGGAGATGCATGTGGAGGGTGGTATGATAAAAAAAGATAGGACAACGCTGAAGAGCTAGGTTATCGATGGGGAAGTAAGGAGGAAACGTGATGGAAAAAGGGGAAGAAGATGATACAGGGGAAGGGAAATAAGATCGAGGGGTGGGAGAGAGAAGAGGATAACAAAGAAAATGATGTAGAAGGAAGGTAATACATAAAGGGGGTAATAAGTGGAAAGGGAACCGTATAAGGAATGTTCAAAGAAAGAAATAGGGGAGGAATGACATCGATTGGAAAAGATGCAGAGATGCATGAAATGAGGATACTATGATGATGAGAAAATCGAAAAATGATGTATGATGAAGACAGTAAAGATATATAAGAGGGCGAAGAGGAAGATGGAGAGATGGGTAAGAAGCGACAAGAAAGGGTGGGATGAGGGAAATTAATAAGGAGAGAAAAGAGAATGGGGGATAGAAGAGGCAATGCCAATAAGGGGACGTTAGGGAAATCCCCTTTACAATGAGTGGTGGGGAAGGGTGAGAGAAAAAATGAAGAAAAGGAGAAAGCTAATGAGGATTGGAAAGGGTAACGCCAACAAAGGGACGTTAGGAAAAACCCTTTTACAATGAGTGGTGGGCTTAGAGGAGGGAAGGAATGAAGGGAAACTCTAGAAGGTCCAAGGGAGTGAATGAGGTCGTGCAGAATGAGGATTGATGATTTTTAGGGAAAACCCATTTACAATTATTAGCGCGGGAATAGAATATGATGATGAAAGAATGTGATATAGGAATGTTAACAATAATGGCGAATGTGTGTGTGGGTAGAAATGTGGGGGAATTTGAGAAGATGAAGTGGAGAGAGTAAATAAAATGGGAGGGATGAGTTGGGACTAGGTGAAAGTGAGGAGAGGATGCGGGTGATGAGGATGAAAGAGGTGAGGATGAAGAACCAAGACATGAAAAGAATGGGAAGAAATGGTATGAAGGATGATGGATCAAGAAGGGGAAAATGGGGGAAAAGAACGTGATTGTAGGTGGAAGAGATTAGATGTATGTTGTAAGAGGATATGTGGAGAAAGGATAATGGTAGGAGGAAAAAGTGGGTAGTAGGAGATACCAGGTGGAAGAAACGATCAACAAAGTGAACGAAGAATGAGGTGGGGGAGAAGTTCACGATGACAAGTTAAGTGTAGGGAGGACCCTGACATAAGATTTTCATGTGACGGAAGTGGTTAAGTAAGATTTCCAAGTGAGCAAAACTGGAGATGACAAGTGGTCAAGCGAGAAGTGGTGTTTGCAAGAATCGAAAAGGAGGTGAAAGGATGTGATAATGGGGAATGCTGAGAAAAAGTGAAGGGTGAAGGGTGTGTAGTGATGGGGAAAGGCAAGGAGACATATCATCCTTAAGAGGGACTCTTAAGTGAGATCGCCATGCCGGGTGAGTGGTTAAGTAAGATTGCCAAGCAGAGGAGGGTGATAGTGGTGGTAAAAAGATGTGATGATGGGGAATGAAGAGGAAAGATGGATGGTGAGATTGTAGAGTGATGGGCGAGTGTAAGATGACATGTCATGCTTAAGAGAATCTCTTAAGTAATATCGTCATGCTTACTGGAGAGGTTTCATAGGATCACCTAACTGACAGGGATGATATGCAAGGAGAAAGACAAGATGATATTGGGGACAGGGGTGGAATGATAGGTTGAAGAAGATGATGGCATGACGAGAGGCAAGGAGAAATAAGATGGGGGAAATATGATGGGATGGGGGAAGGCCATAGGGTAGATCAACCTTAAGAGGAAGTCTTAAGTAAGATTGCCATGTGACCGGAATGGTTAAGTAAGATCGCCAAGCTGAGAAGAAGAAGAAGGATGATGATTGAGAGTTGGTGGGAATAGGGTATGACAAAATGGACTAAGGGGAACCCTCAAGTAAATTTTCCATACTAGAGAGAGTGTGTAAGTAGGATGACCAAGCATAAGATGGATTTGGGGAAGGATGAGAAAATAGTGAGTGAGGTATGCCTGAGTGGTATATGATATGAGATGAGGTGATAACAAGAAAGAAAGGAAACAAAGGAGTGTAACATGAATGGATGAAGGAATATATGTAGTGGAGGGAGGAGAGTGTGAGGGGAATCCTTAATTGGGATGCTCACGTGGTGAGAGTAATGATGCGAGAATGAGAAGCAGAAGAGGTGGAATGGGAAGATGTGTTTGGTGGTGATTTTTGTTTGATGAGAGGGGAGGTGGTGAAGAAGCTTCTACAACAGGAAGATCTTAGGGAGAGAGTAAACCTCCACTAAGGATCTCCATTAGAAGGGGTTATTAAGTAAGATTGTCAAGCGGGAAGCAGAAGGGGTGAAAGGAAAGAATACAAATGGGTGAGAGGGGAAAAGGAGTGGTGAGAAGGGTAATATGGGGTATAAGTGGTTTTCAGGAGGAGTGGAAAATGAGGAAAGTGAGGATGAATGGATCAAATACATGGTGATCATGGTGGGGGAGAAGGAGCTTCAGGATAGTGAATGCTACTTGAGAAATATCCTCAAGTAGGAATCACAAACTGCAACAGTGATCAAGTAGGATTCCCAAACTAGAGAATGTATTAGTAACGGGTGAATGGATGGGGTGAAAAGTAAGATGTTGATCATGCAGGAAGATACTCAATGATGAAAGCATCTTAATTTTAATATAGCACATAACAAGATGCATCGTGATATAAAAGATCAAGATTATGATGAATGAAACTGTAATATGCATGAGATAGCATAGACAAGGGACATCAGAAAAGTATGATGCCCCAATACGATACTGTATGAATGGAAAGAGAGCATAGACAGGGCCAATTTACAACTAATAAACATATGATGCCCCTAATATGATATACCATCAGATAACATAAGATATTAGAGGAGAACACTAGGCTATACATGAAATCAAGATGCCCCCTGTAATATATCAAGATACAAGATAATCAAAGAATAATTTATAACTAGTGAATGCAATACAAGAATCAACCGCGGGTTGCTTGTTAAATTGTGTTCCATCTCCGTATGATGAAGTCACCCGATTATGATTCGCTTCATAAACACTAGTTATCAAGGCATGGATTTGATTGGCACATTTTCCCTGCCAAGCACCTTGTCTTTTTGGCTTGAGATCACTTTTCCCCAAACGAGTGATTCACGTGAGCTTTGAATTTGATAGTCTGTAAGGTGGTTGAGAACTCCAAAGGGGATTGGAGTTCAAGGTTGCATATCGGGTTGATTGTTAACACCAAGGGCTATATTTTGCCCAGCATTGATTCACAAGCATCTTAGAACCTTATTAGAGGTGATCCCGGTCTCCCTTCCTCTCCCGAGCCCGGCTTTGTTGGCCTCCGCTGCTGCCAGTTTACTGTCATCCACGTCGAGACTCTGCCCCTGCTGCTGCAAAACACCTTACTAGTGCTTGAATATGCATGCAACGAAGATGCCATGCTTCTCCTTCTGCAACGGTTCCTCAAGTTGCTAATACCGAAGATCTCTACAAGAAACATGTCATTAGGGCTCCACAGAGGAGACTCGAAGGACCGAGCAATCTACTGCCCGACTCCCATTGGATGAACCTTCATGGGACAATGTGAATCTGCAGAACAGTTGTAGTGTGAAGTCCCGAGCTTGCACCAACGAAGCCTAGCTATTAGACGGATGGTGAATACCTGAGCTTAGAATTGCTGAAGGATGAGCCAATGCAATCCTTGCTAAGAAGCAACCAATTTCTAAACGGAAAAGCTTCATTTTTCCCTTCCTTGGAGCCATTGGCAATCCTTCATAAACCTTATAAGAACCAAGTTGCATGCTAAAGTTCTGGGACCTAACTTAGACTCACCTCCTCAGGGATTATGGATCCTAGACAAACGAGTGAATAGGGGCTAGGAGGATTCAGGGCCAACGAGGAATCCTCATCAAAGGTCATGCAAGAAGTGTTTCACAACTGCTATGCATGGTGTCCCGTTTTATACACTGCAATTGGGGCATGCTATACAGAAAGGAGCAACCTCCCCCAAGGAAGATGTCTAAGAGTAGAAGCTGCTCAGCCATGAAAGAGACATCTTGAAGTTGGGCACCTCAAATTGCTTGGAAAAGAGTTAGGATGACTCTATTGATATTAGCGGCCCCGAAGATAGTAGTCCCGAAACTTTTGCTGGTCCTTATTGATTGAATACTAACTCTTGCCCAAAAAAACATAGGCTTGCCCCATTTTTCAGATTCATGTTGATTTGCTGTTAAGATCTCGTCCAGATGAAGCTGTTATCTGTGGCTTCGATGTTCTAGCTTAGACTTTTGTGCAAGTTTGCTACATTCTCTAGGAAAAAGTAATGGCAGAACATGGACACCATGACTGAAAGTCGCGGAACACCACCACTTACCAACCTCTGAGTGAGACACAAGGAACAGTATAGCCAACATCTATCGTCATTAATGTTCCTTGAGGCTGTCCCCTTTATTCAATGAACATTTCCAAATTCTCCCAATCTCCACACGTGCTAATAATGATCAGGCCATCATGATTAATAATGTTCCAATGGTGAGGATTGATCGGATCAGTTCCCCAAGTAGGGGTATGAGGAAATAAAAACGTGTGTGTCATTGACCTCAAACATAGGAAGCAATGAGATCCAGATTTTCCCCAAAGGTTTTATGTAGGATGGTTTGAATTTGGTAGTCATAAGGTGATTCCTAATGGCATTTGTTGGGGATAATAGTTCAAAGGTTGAATTGTTTGGTTATTTTAGAGTTTTTATGATTTTTTGGAGTGTTACAATATTTTTATTTTTGTTTATTAATTTATAAATATAGATTTTCTAATGTTTTTTTACATGACGATTTTTTTCTAATTTTCAAACCATTTTTTGATTTTTACACTGTTTTTAGATTTTTGAGCGATGAATCAAATGTTTTTGGATTTTTGACGAGTTTTTGCTAATGTTTTTTGGATTTTGGAATGATTTTCAAATGTTTTTGATTTTTGATGATTTTTAATGTTTTTGGATTTTTAAGATTTTTACACAGTTTTTAGATTTTTGACAATTTTTAGGATTGTTTTTAGATTTTTTGATTTTTACACTGTTATTGGAGAATTTATGGACCAGAGTGTAGACTTATTTTTGAGAGGCAATAAACCAAGATATTATCCATATGTATCGTGTTCCGTGTTGTAACTTATGCTCTGAATAACACAAATTCTCTTTCCATTCACAGTATATGGTGGTGATGATATGATGAAAAGAAGTCTAACTCCATTCTTGACTCCACACAACTAGTAAAATGTGTGGGCTCATCACCGAGAATCAAGAAGGACGTAGGAGGTAGATAATGAATATAGAGACAAATGCTAACAACAGTCCCTTTGGAAAATTGTGACTCCATTCTTCATAATGGTAATGAACTAGTTTCAAAAATGGCTTTCACTTTATGAGTCACGTGCTAGACTTAGACAGTTATGTGGCATGCTGATTAGTAAGATATGAGGTGAAGGGATAGTTCTCTCTTCACTTAGGCATCTAAATTACTTCTTTTGGGGATTCTATAATTTGTAAGCACTTGTAAGATTTTGTATTTTTTAAAAATGACTCCCTATGCCTTGCCCCATGCTACTAGTGAGAAGCAAGGGCTCATCACCGAAGGCAAAATATAGGCAAGTGAATTCCCTTTTTATTTTTTTTTTGTTTTTTTTTTTTGTGTGTTTTCCCTTGTTTTTTTGCAATATTTTGCAATTTTTGCATGTTTTTATGAGAATGACCCTCTACGCTTTTCCCCATGCCACTTGTAAGAGGCAAGGGTTTATCACCGAAGACAAGACGTAGACGAGTAAGGGCACCTTCCTCCATTCCCAGTCTCACACTACCAGTAAGAAGTGTGGGCTCAACACCAAATACTATGAAGGATGAAAGATGTGACAATGAATTATTCATAAGTTATTGAATTGATGGATTTTTACAATAGTGTTTTGTATTTGGGAAGGAACGTCTTCCCCCAATCTCAGCCCCACACGACTAGTAGGACGTGAGGGTTCAACACCGAAGACTGAGATGGACAACCAAACAAACTGGGTAAAGAAGTTTAGAGCTTTGTTATGAAAGAGAGAATGTATTTGAAGGGAATATATTACCATTAGTAAGCTTCTAGGTATGACCATAGGTGAAAGTGACTGAAAATGGGAGATATTATAAGAAGTATGATACTCACAAACTTAATAGGATCTATATTAGCACCTGTCTCATGATGATAAATATGAAGATGTGATTTTGATAAAGAAAATATCTTCCAATGGAAATGAATAAATTTAAATTATTCAGAGATAAGCAAGACAAAAGGAACAATGTACATGTTGTTTCCCAGGAATAGTGAACATCTCAAGGATAAAATTTCTTTAAATGAACTACATTCATTGGTTCATCAAGATCTTGACCATCTTCAGTGGCCAATTTATAGGCTCCAGAGCCAAATTTAGCTGTAATTACATAGGGTCCTAACCAATTAGGCTCAAATTTTCCTTCTTTTTCTCGATCTTTAGTGGTATTATTTTGATTTTATTTTAAAACGAGGTCACCGATTTTAAATTCTCTAGGTCTTACCTTTTTATGATAATTGCATTGCAATCAGTTTTGATAGACTTGAAGATGATTGAGAGCATTAAGTCGTTTTTCATCGAGAAGCTCAAGCTTTTGAATCCGTGACTGTCGGTATTCATCCTCATTAATTACATCTTTAAGGGAGATTCTCAAGGATGGGAGTTCTATCTCAATAGGTAAAATAGCTTCACAACCATAAACAAGGGAAAATGAGGTGGCTCCAGTAGGCGTGTGATAAGATGTACGGTAAGCCCAAAGAGCGTAGGGTAAATTTGAGTATGCTAATTACGTCCATGGGTATTGATAAATATTTTCCATGATGGATTTTAAGGTCTTATTGGTTGCTTCCACTTGACCATTGCCTTGAGGGTAGTATGGAGTGGACCACTTAAGTTTGATGTGAAAACATTTGGCTAGGTCTTTTACATCTGGTTTTTAAATGATTTTCCATTATCTGAACCAGAGCGGATGGAATACCAAATTAACAGATGAGATTATTAAAAATGAATTTCGATATTTGGCTTCCGGTAACATAAGTGAGAGGCATAGCTTCCACCCATTTAATGAAGTAATCGGTAGCGGTAATGATGAACTTATGTCCATTAGATGATGTTGGTCTGATTTTACCAATGAGGTCAAGTCCCCATTGAGAGAAGGGCCATGGTGTGGTTATCGATTGTAATGCCTGGGAAGGTGTGTGGATAATATTTCCATGCTTTTGACATGCTTGACATTGTTTGACAAAATGACATGCGTCACTTTCCATGGTGAGCCTATAATATCCAACTCGCAGGATTTTCTTAGCGAAGGTGATACCATTCGTGTGTGCTCCACAGATACCAGAATGGACTTAAACTAAGACACTCAGGCTTCTTCCTAATTAAGACATCAGAGTAGGGTGCCATCATATCCTCGTTTATAAAGAGTTTCTGCTAAAATGGTGTAACGAGAGGCACGTTGTGCTAAAGCATGTTTATGCATTGGTTTCATGTCGGTAGGAAATGTTTTATCATGAATGAAGGTATAAATATCATGGTACCAAGGGTTATTTGGACCCACCATTTCACATACCATAGTGTTTTCAGGAATATCATAGGCAGGCATTAAGAGATGTTCACAGAAAATGTGCTTGGGGTTGACTAGATGCGATTTCTAATAGGGATCCAATGGTTTCCATAGCGTCAGTAGATTTATTATGAATTCTAGGGATTTGATCAAAACTAATCAATTGAAAATATCTTCAAAGAATATCCACCATGCATTTATATGGGATAATTTTTTCATCCTTGACCTGGTATTCATCAGGTAACTTGTTTGATGATAAGTAAAGAATCACCAAATACAACTAATTCTGTAAGATTCCAAGATATAGCCAGATTTTAATCCTGATATGAGAGCTTCATATTCTGTGATATTATTAATACATGGGAATGCTAAGTGAAATGATTTGGGGATAACATGTCCACTAGGTGTGATAAGAAAAATACCAGCCCCTGAGCCATGGAGATTACAAGATCCATAAAAAATAGAGTCCAAGCTGGCGTGATGTCTATGTGTAGAATATCTTCATCAGGAAAAGTAGAACTGAAGTGGTTCTGTGCTAGGAAGGGGTACCTCGGCAGGTTGGTCTGCAAGGGCTTTTCCTTTAATTACTTTCTGGGGAAAAAAATTCAACATGTCAAATTCACTAAGTAGTGATGACCCAACTAGACATTCTTCCCGTGAGAATGGGTCTGGACAACAAATACTTGAGAGGATCAATTTTGGAATCAACTTAGTTGTGTGATTGAGAAAGTAATGACGTAACTTATGGAATGCAAAGGCGACCGCTAAGCATACTTTTTTGATTTGGGAATAACGTACTTCATGCTCAATAAGTGTTTGACTAAGGTAATATACAACTTGTTCTTTTCTTGATCGTTATGTTGTGCTAGTAGAGCTCCTATGGCATGTTCAGTGGCAGATGTGTATAAAGCAACATGGTTTATCGGCAACTGGTGACATAAGAACAGGTGGACTAGAGAGGTATTCTTTTAACTTAGCAAAAGAGTCTTGGCAATCGTGGTTCCATTGAAATTATGCATCTTTCTTAAGTAACTGATTAAAGTGATGGCACTTATCAGCCAACTGTGATATGAAACGCCGAATAGATTGTATTTTACCCTGAAGACTGCGTAATTGTTTTAGGTTTTGAGGAGGAGGCATTTCCATAATGGCTTTGACTTTGGTAGGATCCACTTCTATGCCTCTTCGTGAGACAATAAACCCTAATAATTTACCAGAGGTTACTCTGAACACACATTTCTTTGGGTTAAGATGAACCTTATACTCATGTAATCTATCGAAAATGCGTCTCAACACACTTGGATTCCCTATTCGTGTTTTGTATTTTGCTAATATATCATCAACATAATCTTCCATGATATCATGTAACATGTCATGGAAGATGACAGTCATTGCTCGTTGATAGGTGGCACCAACATTTTTCAAGCCCAAAAGGCATGACCTTATAACAGAAGGTGCCCCATGGTGTAGTAAATGTTGTTTTATGTTGATCCCCTTCAGCAATATGTATTTGATTGTAATTAGAGAATCCATCCTTTAAGGAGAGCATTCCATGGCCTTCCATAGAATCAAAAATCATGTCTATATTTGGCAAGGGAAAGTCATCTTTGGGACAAGCCTTGTTGATGTCATGGAAGTCTGTGCATATTCTGATGCCAGGAGTTTTCTTAGCGATGAGAACTATGTTAGATATCCATGCCAAATAATCAATAGGTTTGATAAAGTGAGCTTCCAAGATTTCTTGAGTTTGGCTTTGACAAGGCAACTTGGGGGATGCATTTTATGTAGTTTTTGCATTACAAGTTTTGCATTCCCTAGATGTACCACAAGATGGTGTACTACAAGAGATGGGTCCAGGCCTAGCATGTCCTTATATGTCCATGCTAAATATATCTTGGAATTCAATAAGGAGTGTTGTGAATTCCATGCATTCTTGGTCAGATAGACTAATGCCAAGTTGTAAAATTTTTGGTTGTTCGGTGGTGCCAATGTTTATGTCTTTTGTTTCTTCTACAAGCATTTTAGATGTATCCTTTTCGGAGAATGATGCTAATGGTTGATGTAGGTCATCGGTGTCGGGTGATTTAGGAAGTTGTACAAGATTTTGGTGTGTAATGTTGGAACTTTTTATTGACATGTTTGTTGGATAGGGTGAAAATGAGATTTTGACTATGGGAAATCCTTTGTTTGTGCTTTTGATCCAAATTTTCCGAGGGTGAAGGATCTGAATATTTTATCTCTTCACCAAAATACATTCATTTAGATTGATTTCAAATCCTTTTCTATGGTCGGAAGTAGGGATTTGGTCACGAGTTCCAAGGAATTCTTTGATGGCTTCATCATTTTGGAACATAGATCTGATGGCCGCATGATGTGGTTGGCCATGGTCTTATGAGAGTCATATGTGTAGGCTCAAAATTGATGACATTAACAGATAAATGTTCAAAGTAAAGATGTGTTTTAGTGAGGTCCTAAAAAAGTATACATGGAGACCTAGATGTCATTATCATAAATGGTGTCATCATTGTCACTTGAAATTATTATGGGAGCAACATCAAACACCTTGAAACCTAGACCATTTTCTTTTGGGTAGCTTAGTTACATTAAGTCCAGTGTAATGCATGACTATGGCATACTTATCTACGACCCTCTATGGAATGGTGATGCAAGGATGTAATAAGGTTCACAAGATAAGGGTATAAGGAAGCATGAATCATAAATGATTTTGAAAGGATCCAGACTCTCTTAGTGAATTCTCTTTCCTTTCATGCTAAGTATGAATGCTTGTACTTGTTTATTTCTGGATCACAATACGTGTTATGGATTCTATTACAACACTCGGTGGAGCATGCTTGGTTGTGGATCCTAGAAGAACATCATGGAATAAAGTGAAGAGCTCAGGCTTGAAGAAGCATGCTCACATTAAGGACCATATTGTACACTTTTTACCGGTATCCTCACTGTGGTTCAGGAGGTGCAACCCCTGAGAATTTTTTTTTGGAAAGCTATAAATACAAGTGCCTGTAGATACATTGGGAAATAGTGATTTTCTCATATGGGTGGGTTTTTTGACCCATGGAGGTTTATGTGATGGTATCCATATAGACACCTATGGTTTTGATACCCATGGTTTTGTAGAAACTACTGTAAGTACTCTGTCTATTTATATGGTTTTGTGCATATGGTAGATATAATGAAAACATTAGGCAGATGTGTTTTGAATTCGGCTGTGAATTCTGTAGAGTTAGTTGAGCATTAAGCTCCAAATGGATCTAGGTATTACATTGACTAGAGTGGTGGCTTATAATGTGACCCTCTGAGAAAGTTATTCTTTGATGGACATAAGGTTACCCAAATTTGGTGACACCACGTATAAATATTGTCTCTTTGTGTTGTGTCTATTTTGAATTCTGCACTTTTATTTGAGATCTGTAATAATTTCTGCATATTAGTTTCTACTGTTGTGATTCTATGAGGGATTATTTGCATATTTTATACCTTATTTCACTAATAGGTCTAAAGTGATTGCAAGGATCTAGAGGATGTCTTGAGCCCTACGGTTCTTGTATGTCTTAAAATTATCTTCTGAAGCCTCTTACACTAATCATAGATGATGTTTCCCACTAAACTCGCATAAAAGAGAGACTCAGTACCCACGTGTGCCTCGGGTGAGTGCTCAACATTTTTTGGGTGATAGGCCGGTGCACATGGGATTCCTTTCTTTTGTGATAGGAGTAAAAATGACTACATCTTGGTTCCATTGCTGGGACCTCTTTTCGAAGTTATATGGGATTTAGCATACATCATGATCTATGTAATGAGTAATGATAGAGTGGTTAACGTTGGAAAATGTTGAATCATGGTTCAAGAGCATGGAGGATGAATTTTCTCAGAGATTTAGCACTAGACCTGAGTTTAATGTATGTAGATGGGTAGAAAAGAATCCCTACCATGTTCTGTATGAAACTTTTTTTGCTACTGTTTCCCTGTGGAATTGTATGAATGGCTCTCAGCCTACGCATCTAGATCAAGTTGGCATTGTAGATCACATGTGTGGACCCAAGAAGAGTACCAAAGGCTACATGATGCAGATATGACATGGACCCGTGCTGTGGATCATTGGTGGAAAGGAGTATTGGCTAGCTACACTCTGGAGTACGCCATTTCCACATACTCTTGTCTGGAGGTTGCTGAGTTTGAGTTCTTGCGGGAACCCAGAGGATCATTTTTACGTGTTGTCCCTCTAGCTTTGAAGATTTTGATGATTACCATGAGTTTAGAGGCATTTCCCTAATAGCCCGTTAAACCATTATGAGAGTTGGATGAGGAAGCTAGGATGGAGGAATATGGTAAATGTTGCGGTGGAGAAAGAAAGGGAGGAGAGATGACTCAAGTATGGTGAAGCACATGAAAGGAAGATTTCTAGATGACGCGAGGTTGCAGGTGTGATGGATTTATGGCGGTAGACATTGTGGGAAGGGTTTGAGGTTCATAATGAGGACATGGAGCCTGAGCAATCTATGCGACCCCATCTTGGAAAGCACGTGAGAGAAACCCCTTCAAATTTTGATGAGAGTTTGTTGAGTGGAGAAAGAAGAACCGTTGATGTACATATGAGCCCACCTAGTGATCGGACCCTGCGCTTGGTTTTCCAGATCAGGGGGATAATATTGCTAATCCAGCTGATTATATTGAAGGTGATCGTTTTACACCTAGGAGATATAATTTCTCATTTGATACTTCTATGGCTGCAAACACCAGCTCAGTGTTAGGACTTTTTGGGAAAGGTATAGGCACAAAAGGATTTGGTCTCATGCGTCTGGAAGTGGCGCAGGGTATACAATTGGAAGTGGAGAATTTTCGCAGACCATATGCATGCAGCTTAGTGGAACTATGGGAACCCTTGGCATAACCACTTCAGGACCTGGTGGTCCTATTGGATCTAGTGGTTCAGGAGGAGTAGGAGGTGGTGGGTCTAGTGGATCTGGTGGGCCTAGTCAATCTGGTGGTTTAGGACCTAGTAGACCTGGTGGATCAAGTGATGGAGGAAACACAGGAGAAAACCAAGGATCTGGTGGAGGAGGATTTAGACCCCAACCACCCCCATAAGTTTTCTTTAAAATGCATCTACATTTTCCTGATTATAGAGGTATTGAGGATGCTACAGAACATGTTCACAAATGTGAACTACTATGGATCGCAAAGGGTGTCACAACCCTAGAATGGAAGGCTAATCAATTTGTAACCACGTTGCAATGGCACGCGTATAGTTGGTATAGGAAGTATGACCCTCATCAGAAAGTGGTGAATTATACTGACTTAAAGTATACATTCTTGGTAGAGTTCCACATTCCTGAGTTTGAGTAGAAGAGCATTTGAGCGCTTTGAAGGAGATTCAACAAGGAATGGCAGAGTTGTGCAGGAGTATGATGCATGCTTTAAAACTCTCTTGTCTAAATTATCATATGATATTCACTATTCATAACATGCGCAATGGTTTGTTGGAGGGTTGATCACCCCTTATAGAAGGGCCTTATCTCATAAAACTTTTACAGACCTACGTGAGGTATTGGAGGCTGCCCTATGCGCCAAGGCTGTTGGTAGTGTTGATACTGGTGTTAACCCATTCATGGAGACTCAGATTGCTGCTATGGCCAACCAGTTGGAAAAATTTTCTGTGAACTCAGCCCATGAGAATTGCAGTGGTTTTTGGTGCATAGATTGTGAGATAGAGGGGCACATTAAGGATAATTACCCCTGGAGGATAGTACGCACTGTGATGGTAGAGTGTTAAATTTTTCATGGGGACCATGATGCAAGTAGAATTTCCCTTGCTGTAGCACACAATTAGGAAGAATGTATCTTGTTATTGCAAGATTTTCACTTCTACAACCAATGATACTAAGGATTGTAGGTTCATTGATCAAATCCATGAGGCCATCGATCATGGGGTGCGCCAAACTAGAGTTACAAGTAGTTCTAAGGGTGATGATCACCATTATGAGGAGTGCGTAGATGGAGGCATGTGTGGAAGAGGTTTTCGAGGAGGATTTCATGGTCATGGTAACTGTGGAGGAGGAAGGAGTGAGTTCTCCCACTGAACCTGTTTCAACTGTGGATCTACATAGCATTACAAATTTGAATGCTCGGACCTGTTGCAGTGCTCATGGTGTGGAAAGAAGCATAAGTATGAGGAATGCTCGGAATTGTTTGAGCATATGAATCAGCAACACCGGAAGGAAAAGGGCACTGTAATGGTTAGTATCAAGAAGGTGGACATAAAGTGGATGGCTCGGGTAACACGGGATGTAGGTTTAGAGCCTGTTTTGGTAAATAAAAGGGTAGAAGCCACACACGCAAGAGAGGTACCAAGATAGAAGAACCTAGTTTCAAGGGAGGAGGTCATTCATGGAAAATATCTAGACTCCACACATCGAAAGGAGATATATCAAGACACCATGGATGTTATTTGAAGCTTACAAGGGGAGATCCAGTTTCTAAAGGAGTGATCTAGGAAGGATAAACAAGGAAGGAGGGTCGAGGCGCAAAAGGATTACCTATAGAGGTCAAGGAGGTGTGTAAAATGCTAAGGCAGGATAATATCATTCCCTTGCTAGTATCATGGTTGAGATAGAAGGTACCATGCACCAGAGGAGAGTGCGAGAGACAAGTATTACATGTGAACCTTCCCCCTCACAGCCTCAACTATGACAAGGAGATTACATTGAATGCAGTTGTAGATGAATGACTCCTCAGCAATATCCTCATTGACACAGGTGCGGAGGTTAACTTTATAACTTTGGATGCATGGCAACAGATGGGAAGACCCACATTATAGCCATATTCAAATGTGTTGTATATGGAAAACAAGACTAAGGAAATGCCCATCAGTGTCTTAAAGGATGTAGCTATTACTATCCAGGGAGAAAAGTTTACTGGAGACTTCGAAGTCTTGGTGCTCACTGAGGTGGACAATTTCCCAACACTACTTGGGCACCCTTGGTGTTACAAGAACAATACGGACCTTTGGTTCAACAAAGGGCACATTAGATTTGAGAATGAGGAGGAATGGGTCATTATACCCCTGGTTGATGGGAATTCGGCACCCTATTTTGAACCATTGGGGGAAGAAGTTATGGATAGGATATATGTGTGCTCAATCAGAGACCCTGAGATGATACACCCTACTAATGGGGTTATCCAGTTTGAAGATGCTTAGTCAGTAAGTGATACCACCAATCTAGCATGTGACAATTAGGTGCATGGGACTTATGAATTGATGGGATGGTAGTTGAGAGGGTCGGTGACCAAGGTAACAAAGGAACATATGGTTAGGTGCCTTGGAGGAAAATAAATGCCCAAGTATTTAGGAGGATCCTTCCTTGAGATCTTTCTACAGGAGGTGGAAGCTCAGTGGAAGGATGAGAAGGAATAGAGGGGGATCATTATGTCTTTAGAATGGTGGCATAGGTGGAAGTTATGTCTTTCTTGACACAGTAACTCAGCTGGTGGGCTACACATTAGGAGATCCTTTTAGAGTGGCGCATGAGGTCAATAATTGCTCTCTCTATCATATTTTCTAGGAGAAATGTACCCACCATCATCAAGGAGTACCATGGGAAGGATCCCACCTCTTTCCATATCCAAGAAGTATGAATGGGTCTAGAGAGAAGGCATGGAAGCTTTGCCACCATCCCTCTATGGTGCATAAGTTGTATTTTACACTATAGGGTTGCGTGTGCACATGGTATATTCATTCAGAGACACATGTCGCCAGACAAGGAATTGGAAAGAGCTCAGTGGATGACCTTATTCAAACCTTTGAGTATCGGAGTACGAAACCATTGGTTGATAAGGCCTTGCAGGGTATCAAGTGCCTTACCATGGGGGATAGTGCCAGGATGGAAGATATGCTATTGGAATGACTAGGTGAACCAAGATTGGGGGTGCACTTTGAAGAAGTAGAGGAAACAAAAGAGTTACAACTTGAGCGCACGTGTTTGGAAAAAGAAAAAGGGAAGTTGGTGTATGTGATTGATGAAGAGGAATCAAAAAGCTTAGATGTTATCCATTTTGTAGGGATGCACAAGGTAGTAGATAGTGTAGATACCCACGTGCGCACCTAACATGAGCCCTTAAAGATGAAGAAGGTTAACATCGGTTCAAGAGAAGAACCTAAGGAATTTATTATTGGAGATTACTTATTAGAGAAGGAAGTATCTAAGATCATTGATCTGCTACGTGAATTTGAGGATTTATTCCCATGCGGGTACCATGAGCTCAAAGGCGTTCACCATTCCTTGGGGGAGATGAAGATAAAACTAAAGGATGGTGCACGCCCGGTTAGGAAAAGGCCTTACCGGATGAATCCCAATTTGCGCATGAAGGTTAAGGAGGAGATAGAC